>PVKP010002136.1:0-108750 GCA_004027715.1 Plecturocebus donacophilus | reverse complement strand
AGTTCTTTCTGGGATGTCGAGTGATGCTGGCTTCCCGTGTAATGTTCACCCATCGTTAAACTTTCTTCTAACTAAGGGAAGCCTGTGGGGCTGTTCTGGTTTTTCTAGGATTCATTCATTTAGATTTTTGCTCAGCCTACAGTTGTCTTATTGGGGGGCTGGTGGGTGGGTGAGTATTTGGTTTTCGTCCCAAGATTCCTAGGACCAGGCCATGCTTTCATTTTCCCTGCCGCTACTGGTCCCAAGGGGACTTGCAGCTCTCCTGTGCTTGGCTCGTCCTCCTCTACCATGGGCTTCATGGACTCCTCTTCACCTCATTCTGCTGAAGATGCCGCCAGCCCCAGCCCTCACCTTGGCATCCACTTGCTTTGTTTGGTTTCATGACTGTACCTTCAGACATAAAGGAGCAAACAAACAAGAATCCACAGACCTATGTTGCTACCGTATTCTTGCTGCCAGACTTTCTCTGTTCTTTTTGGGTCTGTCTTGGTTAAGATTTATTTTTATCTGAAAGTGATCATTTTATCTAAGTTTTCAAAGAATATTAGAACAAAGGTTTTCACAATGTCCTCATTATTTTTGTGATTTCTGTAGTGCTGCCCATGTTTTATTCCTAATATTGATTAAGTGTGTTGTTTTTTCATTCTTGTTGGACTCTCACCAGGAGTGACATTATTTTTTGTCTTTTCAAAGAACCAACTTTTGGCTTTGTTAGTTATCTTTGTTATATGTGTGTTTTCTTTTTCTTTAATCTCTGCTATTTTATTTATTCATTATTCTTGTCTTCTATTTTTTAAGAATTTGCTTTTCTTTGCCAGACTTCAGAGAGTCTTCAGATATCTTTTCTCTTCCAAAATAAGCATCCATGGCTATACATTTTCTCCAAATAATTTTTAATTATATTCCACAAGTTCAAAATACTTGAAAAATGTGGTTTATTTTGAGTTTTTAAAAATCCTTATTTCTTCTTTGATCCATGGGTTGATTATTAAGCAAATGACATTTTGTTTTTATCTTTTGCCACTGGTTTTGAAATTAATGGCATTTTGTTTAAGGAAAGTAGTACACTACTTTCTTCTTTTGAAATGTGTTGAGACAGGCTGTAAAGTGGAATAACAATTGTAAATATTTCACCTGACTTTGGAAAGATAATGTATTCCACATTTATTGGGTAGAGTGTTCTCTATGTGCTCATCAGGTCAATTTTGTGAATCTTAATGCTCAACTTTTCTATACCTTCACTAATATTTTGTCTATAATTAATAGATGCACATATTGAAATTCTTACACTGTTATTGTAGATTAATCTGTTTTCCCTCATATTCCATAAAAGTTTTCTTTAAAACTTTAAAAGAGGCCAGGCGCGGTGGCTCACGACTGTAATCCCAGCACTTTGGGAGGCCAAGACAGGCAGATCAAAAGGTTAGCATAGTGAAACTCCATCTCTACTAAAAATACAAAAATTAGGCAGGTGTGGCGGCAGGCACCTGTCATCCCAGCTACTCAGGAGGTTGAGGCAAGAGAATCGCTTGAAACTGGGAGGCAGAGGTTGCAGTGAGCTGAGATCATGCCATTGCACTCCAGCCCGGGTGAAAGTGCAAGACTTCATCTCAAAAAAAAAAAAAAAACTTATAAAAAATACATTGGTATATGAATACAAATTTCAACCAGTTTGTTTAACAAATTGGATTTTTTTTGTTCTCAAATATCCATTTGATTTCCAATAATTATTTTGCCTTAAAGTCTACTTAAAGTCTAAGTCTACTTTGATTGCCTTAAAGTGTGCAGCCACATCAGTTTCCTTTAGTGTAATTATCCCTGATATATCTCTCTGCATTATCTATTTTTAATCTTTCTATTGAGTTGGATCGTTGGATCATAGTTGCAATAGACATTTTTGTAAGTAAACATGATTTACAAGCAGTGTATCCTACGGTAGACATGTCTCTTGCAAACCATGTGGTTGAATTTTGCTGTTTGAAAAATATCCAGCCAATCTGAAAATTGTTTTAAGTGGATTATATATTTTAGTCATATTTAATGACAGTTTTTAAATTTAATTTTGAACTATATATGCAATCACCATTTTCATGTATTTGTGTTAAAGTAACCTCCATTGTCTTTTTTTCTTTTTCTTTTTTTTTGAGAAGGAATCTGGCTCTATTGCCAGGCTGGTGAACAGCGGTGTGATTTCGGCTCACTGCAACCTCTGCCTCCTGGGTTCAAGTGATTCTTCTGCCTCAGCCTCCCAAGTAGCTGGGATTACAGGCACTCGCCACCATGCCCAGCTAAGTTTTGTAGTTTTAGTAGAGACAAGGTTCACTGTGTCACCTCAAGGCAGGAGAGGAAAGGGCACGTGTGTCGTTATCTTCACGTGCTTTCATTATATGCAGAGAAAGCCCAAACACTGAAATAGATATTAGAAATTGTTTTTAACAGTTTACAAAGGTGGCTGGCTACTTAATTCACCTGTGTTCTAAGTGAAGGCTTATAAATCATCAAGAAGCATGTAAAAATACAAAGAGAATAATCTGTTTTACGTTAGACACAGTTGACAAAACCCCTCAGAGTAAATGTAAGTACACTAAGGTTTTAATGACTATAATCACAAAAAGTCATTGAAAGATGCAAAAAAGAATTGAATAAAAGGATAAGAGTGCAAATATCTGGCTGGAGGAACCCTTTGCACATACATCAATTTTCACAGGTTTTACATTACTGTGTCCAAATATGGGAGCAAGCACTAAATTCTAGAATTAGTAGTACCGTTATAGCACTTTCTGCTTTCACCTCTAATGTATGCGCACTGCAATGAAGGGTGGTATATATCAAACAGCATGTTAGTTAACAGGGGAAAAGGCCTGCTTTTCCAGGTTCAAGCGATTTTCTTTCCTCAGCCTCCCAAGTAGCTGGGATTACAGGTACGTGCCACCATGCCGGGCTAATTTTTTTTTTTTTTTTTGTATCTTTAGTAAAGACAGGATTTCACCACGTTGGCCAGGCTGGTCTCGAACTCCTGACCTCGTGATCCGCCCACCTCAGCCTCCCAAAGTGCTGGGATTACAGGCTTAAGCCACTGTGTCTGGCCTTTTACTTTCTTAATAAACTTGCTCTTGCTCTGCACCGCAGACTTGCCCTGAATTCTTTCTTATGCGAGATGGAAGAACCCTCTCTTGAGGTCTGGATTGGGACTGCTTTTCTGTAACAGAGGGGTAGCTCAGAGTCTGGATCCAAATGTGCCTCCCACCCACTTAGAGACTCTGGAGGTGAATAGTGATTACATTCCCATTTTTTCCTCCAACAAATTCTGCTACTGGTAATCTGAGCCATCCTATGAGAGGTACCTTCTGTGAACCATGTTGAGGAACTCACTCCAGCATGTGCTTCCGTAAAGTTGGTGAGGACATCAAAATAAAAGAAACCTGAGATCCTGGGAACTGTATCCAACAAATGAATGCAGTAATCGGAAATCCTGGTGTCACAGGAAAGGAGTCCCTATCCAGACCCCAAGACGGGGTCCTTGGATCTCATGCAAGAACGAATTCAGGGCGAGTCCGTAGTGCAAAGCAAAAGTAAATTTATTAAAAGAATAAAGTGGAAAAAGAACAGCTACTCCATAGACAGAGTAGGACATTCCTGAAAGTAAGAAGGGGAACATGTCCCCCCAGGTACAATGCTTGTGGATATGGGGAGATGTGCTCTGCTACAAGGGTTTGTGATAAAGGATTAATTTTCTTAATTACTATATTTTGCAAGAATCGATAGTATTATTTTTAAAAATTAGGAATGCCTTTGTTCTCCAGATATCTCGATATCTGGATACTCCCAAGTCTGGGTCTATTTACTAAACATTATTAATTTGTTCCCTTCACCATAAACATCTAGAGGCGAGGAATGCCTGACTTTCTGACAATGCAGCCCAGCAAGCCCCAGCCCTATTTCCCAGCCCTCAATCAAAATGGAGTCGCTGTGGTTCGAAAGCCTCTGACACTCGGATCACAGCTGCTGTGCAGCAAGCAAGAAAAATAGCTGGTCTGAGCTGGGGCAGGAGGGAGCGAGGTGGGGCAAGATGTTATGGATTAGATGTTATACCTCACGGTTTCATAGTGCCAAAAATGTAATGCAGAGTAAATTAAGGGTCACAGTCAGTAGGAGTCAAATGTTTTGCAGAACATACCCAAAGACTCTTGTCCCCTGAGGTTGCATTGGCAAAGACTGGATCATAAACGTTCACATGACACAGGCAGGGAGACATCATTATTAAGTAAAAGGCCAACATCCTTTGAACTTAATGGGACTACCCACACGCCAAAATAGCCACCTTCTGTCATCAAGAAAGTAAGTGGGGAAGTCAACACTTTCCACAGTAGCATTTCAGCAAGCCATGAGAAAAGACTGCAGACGTGGGCCCAGAGTCTTACCCTCCCACACTGCCAGGACAACAACATCCTCACATCTTAGGTCACCCCAGGAGACAGGACAGAGAATGGAAGTAGCAGACTCAGAACCAAGTGGCAATTACAAAAGTGCCTGAGCAATTGACACAGGTACTGTAAATTGTCTGCCACTTGGCAGGCGGTGGCTTGGTAAGTACAATTATTTGAATTAAATAGTTGTGTTTGCACACCAGAATTTTTGACTATAAAATTCACACTACTTCTGTAATCAACCTGAATTAATTTTATAACCAGAAAAAGGCCATGTTTTAAAAGTAGCAAGAGGTAGCTGGGCGTGGTGGCTCATGTCTGTAATCCCAGCACTTTGAGAGTCTGAGGCAGGCGGATCACCTAGGTCAGGAGTTCAAGACCAGCCTGGCCAACATGGTGAAACCTTATCTCTACTAAAAATACAAAAATTAGCTAGGCATGGTGACATGTGTCTGTAATCCCAGCTACTTATAAGGCAGAGGTAGGAGAATCTTTTGAACCTGGGAAGTGGAGGTTGCAGGGAGCCGAGATCATGCCACTGCACTCCAGCCTGGGTGACACAGCGAGAGTCCGTCTCAAAAAAAGAAAGAAAAAAAAGTAGCAAGAGATACGCAGAAAGTAGAGCTAGTCATGGAACTGAAGAGATATGTTGGCTTTTTGCAGATGAAGATAGTAAGCCATTATGTGCTTCTATTAAATGTGTTGTGGGAAGGCGTGATACCCATTTGATAAGTCATAGTAATTTCCTTGGCAATAAACTCTAGTTTGATTTTACAACAAATATTTCCATACCAAGATTGATTTTGTAGCTTTTCCTGTGAATATTACTGGTGGTGCTAGACTTGCAATGGCAGCTTCCACTTACATTGCAATTGATTGCATTAAAAGGGCTTTGCAAGGCAGAGGAATTCAATTTGCTAGCCATTTACTCCAAAGATATTTTTCTGAGCAAGAAAAAAAGGCAGATTTCTCATCACTAAGAAGATTAAGAAAGTTTCAGAGCCTCAGGAGAAAATGTAAAAAGAGGCTGGTCAAACGATCAGAAACTACATTACTGAAGAGCAATTCTGTAACAGTCATTGAGGCTTTTTCTTCTGATGACTGTTAATTGTCTGGCACTGCTCAAGACTCAAGACTCGGCAGGTTCTGGGAAAAAGAAATACCAGCATAACTGCTCACATACTTGTTTTGAGCTACATTCATTTTTTGGATATAATCGTTATGTAACGTATATCCTCCTAATTGTTTTAATTTTTCTAAAATACGCATTTTGTTTAACAGTACAAGAGATTTTATAAATTTTGTGATATTTTCCTGTAATAAGCTCAATTCTATTTTTTTAGGTTCATCTATAATTTATAGTCACTTTATGATTATGAAATGGTATATGAATTTAGAACAAAAATTAACTCATTTCAATACTAAGAGTTATGCCTTATTTAAATTTCATCTATTTACTAAACATACACAGGCAAGATTTTGTATTAGGATGTCACTTAATATTACATTGTGAGCATTTTCTTATGTCATTAAAGATTATTCAAATAGATGACATGCCTAATATTCCTTTAAAAGTCTGTTACCATGTTTTATTGAACAATTTCTGTATTTTTGAACACATACTATTTTTAATATTTAGTACTAAATGTATTGAGATAAATGTCAGCTTTTTAATAATCAGCTGTTATTTTCTACAGGCAGATTCCCACATTTCTAATTACTACTCAGCTGTTCATTGTTTAATTTTACTATAAATTATTTTGAAGATATTAACAATTTAAGATATTTACATATCATTTGTTAATCATAATAGTACTTGGACTATGCAGAAAGTACCATGAGGATTTAGACATGGTTCGTTGAAGATCATGTAAAGTATTTATTATGTTAAAATAATAAGAATTCCTATTCTTAGTTTATTAAAGTTTTGTTTTAAAAATAAAAGAAGTTCTGGTTTTTATTAAATATCACTTCTGCAGCTGTGGAGGGGATAGCATAATCTAGTCCATTTGTTATTTTGAAGCAATGTGATGTATTGTAAGATTTCTTTAAATGGGAAATAAAAATCATTCATCCAATAAGAACTATTTGGTTATTGAAAATTTTCTTTTAAAATTATTGTTGAGATCTACTGAATTATTCTTAGGATTTTTGTCCAGAGAATCAAAAAAACTTGATTGCTTTTTCTTTGGAACTAGACTGGGTTTTTGTGTGTAACCTGTCTTAATATAGTGAGTTGATTAACTTTCTAATTTACTGCATGCTTTGAAACACAATATGTAGTGTCCTAGAATAATTGCAGAAATATTTACCATGAAGTTTTCCACACCTAGAGCTTGTGGAAGGTAGTTTTTCACCACATTTGTAAACTTCAGGCTCACTTCAAGGTAGTTGTGCCCTTTATTGCCCTTGCAAAGTCCCTCTTTCTTGACTTTATATATATAGATGGTATTTTACTTTCTTTTTCACACCCTAATTCTATTTGTATTCGCTCTTACACAGTTTGTAGTATTACTTCCTGAACAAGTGCTTAAATAGCTTTTGATAAAGACTTTAATCTATTTCTTGTTTTCCACTCCAATGTATGCTTTTATTTTGTTTTGTTTTGTTTTTGAGACAGAGTTTTGCTTTTGTCACCCAGTCTGGAGTGCAGTGGTGCGATCTCGGCTCACTGCAACCTCTACTTCCTGGGTTCAAGGGATTTTCCTGCCTCAGACTCCCAAGTAGCTGAGATTACAGGCATCCACCACCATGTGCAGCTAATTTTTTGTATTTTTAAAATCTATCTTCTATTTCAGTGCTTACAGCTACTTTGTGGTCTATTATTTCTGAGTAATATTTCCAGTATGAATCCATTATGTCTTACATTTCCCCAAGTTATGGACGACTTGATTGCCTCTAACCGCCACTCTCACAGTGTTCTGATGAATGTAGTTGTACACATCCCATTATCAAATTGGTGAGAACTGTTCTCTATATGGTCTCAGCAGCAGGACTGATGGTCACAACACCTGTGCATATTTAACTGGACAAGGGCTCCCAGGTTCTCTGCAGAATGGCTGCACCTGTCTGGATTCTTATTGGCTGCAGATTAGGTTTCCTCTGTCCCCAGAATTTTACTAGCACTGCATTACCCAGCTGTTTTTGCCAATCTCTTATGAATAAAATGATAGCTGATTATTGTTTTAATTTGCATTCCTTTAATTACTATAATGTTTGAACAACTCTCCAAATGCTCTTTTGCTTTCTGGCTTCTTTTTTGAATTACTTTATCTGTTCATATCCTTTGCTTAGTATTTCAATTGATGTGCCTACATTTCTTCTTATTCATTTAAGGAGTCCTTGCATAATCTGGGTATGGATGCTTTTCAGTACTAGACTTGGCAAAGAGTTCACCTCAGTCTGTGATCAGTCAGCAAACTGTGTCATAGTCTCTGTGGAACAGAATTTTTTCTTTTGATACAATCACATATCAAATACAGCAGTATTCAATCTTGTGATTTGTGCTGTTGGCATTTAGTTTATGAAGAGCACCCCTTGCTTTTAGGTTACAAATGTATTTTCCTCTATTGCCATCTATTTGGTTTTTTTCCTTTCACATTTAGGTTTTAAAATACTTGGAACCAAATGCTACAGCTAGGTTTATTAAAAGAAAAATCTACTTTGTTTCTTTCAAACTACACTGTGTTATTATCTATAATGTCTTGAAAAAGTGAATTGAGTAGTTTTCCAGCTTCCTGCATTATTTGAAACACATCACATGTCCTAGAATAATGGCAAATAAAGTACATTGCCCAGGCCTAGGGCCTATGGAAGGTAATTTTCTAACATTTTATATATATATACATACACACACATGTATATATATACACACACATATACACATTATATATAAACACACATACACATTATATATACATATATATGATGTTAATTAAAATGTTAGAAAATTACCTTTTTATATATAAGGTAGTTTATATATAGAAAATGTCATATATAATTAATATATAATATGTATAATTCATGTCAGACTAACTTCAAGGTAATCATGAAATTGTATTTTTATATTTTTCTTCATGTAGGGACTCAGTTTTTCCAAAACCTTATGCTAAAATATCCCTGTGTCCATTGGTTTTTAGTGCCAACTTTTCCAGATTTTATGAGCCTAACTAGGCTTCAATATGTCGTTGAGATCTCTATGGTGTTATATTAGCCTTTCAGTTTCTTTTTGAGCCAGCACCATCCTGGTCTTTTCAAAATAACTTTATGGTATATCTCAGTATTTGATATGCTTAATCATTCTTCTTTGCTCCTTTTTTTTGAAAAAAAAAAAGTCTTAATTATTCAAAACATTCTTTATCTCATAAATTTTTTAATCAATGTTTTGAGTTTCTCAAAAACTCCAGTAGGAATTTTGATTGAAATGATTTGAATTTATTGATTAATTTAGGAATAACTAACGTTTATCTTTGTAGCTCATCCTAATCATGTGCAAGAAATGTCTTTTGTTTTAGAAAACTGTGTAAATGTCACTTTAAAAATTTATTTTTTAACAGTGATTTGTGTTAATTTTGTTTGCTGTTTGTAATAAAGAGTCCGACCCTAATTGTTTAATGTTTGCTTCCTGAGACAGCTTTTTAAGCCTCATTCCTTCTTCTTACCCTTGTGCCTCATTTCTAGGCAAGCTGAGAAAAAAACCCAGTGCTCTCTCCTTGGGTACCAGTTGGGGTTTCAAACCATGCAACCACCTACAGCTGTGCATAATTTCTCACCCAGGCCCCACTCCCTAAATGCAACACAAAACCCTAGCCAAGTCAGGCGAGGTGGTATGTGCCTGTTCTTCCAACTACTCAGCAGACCGAGGAAGGAGGATTGCGAGAGCCAAGAGCTCCAGCCGAGCTTGGGCGACATAGTAAGACCCTGTGGGTATCATGTTAAAGAACTACAACAGCAACAAAAATAACCTAGCCAGTCTCCTCCCTTTTCCCACTCTCTCAAGCCACTTTTAGTCCAGCTTGGGAAGCCTGCCACGCTGTCCCCCAAGAGCTTAGCTATGCAAGTGATAAACCTTTCGTGCACTCTCAGTGTGTGAGTATGGTAACAGCTAAACCAGATTCTGGATGGGGATCCATCTTCTTTCTGCAGAGCAACATGACAATATTTAATTATGTTTTATTTTTATTATGGTCTTACATTTTGTAAAGTGTTATATTGTTTAGTAGTTTTACTTTTATAGAGAAATATTTGGTTTTGGAAATTGACCAAGATCTGACATGTTGCCAAACTCTTGTTGTTCTAATAATGTATTTGTTTATTCTCTCATTTTTTCTATTCAGATTATCATATGATCTACACATAACAATAGACTTACAGGTTCCTTTCAAGTCCTGACACCTGATAAATTTATTATTTTCTTAGATTATTATCTAGAAGCTCCAAAATGATGTTAAATCATCCTGGCGCTAGTGAGCATTTTTGCCTTATCCTGATTTTTTTTTTTAACTACTGGTAATCAATTTTTAAAATAGTTGACTTGAGCATCTGCAATGGCGACTTCCACCTCAACTCCTGGCTCAATACTGATGGAAGTCATCCGTTTAACAATCTCAGAAGGACTGTGCCAGTCCATGAGTCGCTGTGGATTCTCAGCTGGAGACGATCCCATGTCTTAGAACCTTCACCACAAGGAGTTTTTCTTGTCGTGATTCTCAAAGTCTTGGTAGGCATTTCAACTGGTCCTTTCACTTCGAGTTCTATTTCCTTTGCTCCTCTGATGCAGTCAGCACACACCTTCCCCAGGGATTTTGCATTGCGGCTCATTAGAGTGATTCGAATTCGGTGAATTGCCACCTCCGGCTCCAGGGGTGTTTTTCCAGTATCCTTAAAAGCTGTGGCTGCTTTGTACCTTCCTGACCGACCTGTTCCTCGAGTTGAGAGAACAGCGGTGAGTCAGGAGCAGGAGTGTGGCTACCACCACGTCTTCCTCAGAACGCCTTATCCTGATCTTAAAGAGAAGGCATCTAAAGGTTCTCTGTTATGTGTGTGTATCCTATAGATGTTATAGGCCATATATATATTTGGAATGTAACATTTTCCAAGATTAAGAAGTTTTCTTCTATGTCTAATTCACTAAGTGTTACTTTTTAAATCTTTTATGTTTAATTTTAGTGGGTGCACAGTAGGCGTATAAGATGCTTTGATACAGACATGCAATGTGAAATAATCACATCATGGGGAATGGGGTATCCATCCCCTCAAGCATTTATTCTTTGTGTTAAAAACGATACAATTACATTCGTATAGTTATTTTAAGATGTAACTTAAGTTATAACTTAAGTCAATTAAGTTATTATTGACTATAGTTACCTTGTTGTGCTATCAAATAGTAGGTCTGGTTCATTCTTTCTATTTTTTGTACCTATAAACCATTTTTACCTCCCTCCAAACTCCCCACTCCCCTTCCCAGCTTTTGGTAGCCATCTTCTACTCTATATCCATGAGTTCAATTGTTTGATTTTTAAATCCCACAAATAATTGAGAACATGTGGTGTTTGTCTTTCTGTGCCTGGCTTATTTCACTTAATATAATGACCTCCAGTTCCATCCATGTTGTTGCAGATGACAGGATCTCATTTGTTTTTATGGCTGCATAGTGTTCCATTGCATGTATATACCACATTTTCTTTATCCATGGTCTATTGATGGACACGTCGGTTACTTCCAAATCATAGCTATTGTGAACAGAGCTGGAGCAAACATGGGACTGCAGATATCTCTTCCCCACACTGACTTCCTTTCTTTGGGTGATATACGCAGCACTAGGATTGCTGGATCATAGGGCAGCTCTACTTTTAGCTTTTTGAGTAACCTCCAAACCGTTCTCCATGGTGGTTTAACTAATTTATATTCCCTTCAGCGATGCACGAGGGTTCCCTTTCTCCACATCCTTGCCAGCATTTGTTACTGCCTGTCTTTTGGATACAAGCCATTTTAACTGGGGTGAGATGATGTCTCCTTGTAGATTTGACTTGCATTTCTCTGATGACCAGTGACGTGGCGCACCTTTTCACACACCTGTTTGCCATTTGTATGTCTTCTTTTAAGAAACGTCTATTGAAATCTTTTGCCCATTTTTTTGATCAGATTATTAGATGTTTTTCCCCCTAGAGTTGTTTGAGCTTCTTATATATTCTAGTTATTAATTTCTTATCAGATGAGTAGTTTGCAAATATTTTCTCCCATTATGTGAGTTGTCTCTTTGTTGTCTGTATCCTTTGCAGTGAAGAGGCTTTTTAACTTCATGTGATCCATTTGTCCATTTTTGCTTCAGTTGCCTGTGCTTATGAGGTATTGCTCAAGAAATTTTTGCCCATACCAGTGTCCTAGAGAGTTTCCACTGATGTTTTTTTTTGTAGTAGTTTCACAGTTTGAGGCCTTAGATTTAAGCCTTGAATACATTTTGATTTGGTTTTTGTATGTGGTGAAATATAGGGGTCTAGTTTTCTTCTTCTGCATATGGATATGCAGTTTCCCCAGCACCAATTATTGAAGAGACTGTCTTTCCCCAGTGTATGTTCTTGGCACCTTGGTTGAAAATGAGTTCACTGCAGCTGTGTGGATTTATTTCTGGGTTCTCTTTCCTATTCAATTGGTCTACTTGTCTGTTTTAATGCCAGTGCCATGCTGTTTTGATTACTATAGCTCTGTGGCATAATTTGAAGTACGATAATGTGATTCTTCTAGTTTTGTTCTTTTTGCTTAGGATAGCTTGGCTATTCTGGGTCTTTTGTGATTCCATATAAATTTTAGATTTGTTTTTTCTATTTCTGTGAAGAATGTCATTGGTATTTTAATAAGAATTACACTGAATCTTTGCAGTTGCTTTGGGTAGTATGGCTGTTTTATAAATATTGATTCTTTCAATCCATGAACATGAAATATTTCTCAATTTTTTTGTTGTTGTCTTCTTTAACTTATTTCACTGGTGTTTTATAGTGTTTATTATAGAGTTTTTTGTTTTTTACTTCTTTGGTTAAGTTAATTTCTAGATATTTAATTTTATTTGTGGCTATCATAAATGGGATTACTTTTAAAATTTCAGATTGTTTATTGTTGGCATTTAGAAATGCTACTAATTTTTTCAGGTGGATTTTGTATCCTGCAACTTTACTGAATTAGTTTATCTGTTCTAATAGTTGTTTTGTGGTGCCTTTAAATTATCTGATAGTTTAGTCACTTTTTAGTATCATAAAAATGTTTTTGAATTTTTCAGAAGCTTTCTTTGAATCTGTTGAGATAAGCATACATCTTTTTCTACCTTCCAACTTGATACGTTCCACTGACAAATTTTCTAATGTAAATTCTCCATGCAGAATTGTTAGTTAAATGGAATTTTGGCCTGTAGTGTATTCATTGCCATCCATCTCTAAATAGTTTTAATCCTCAAAATTATTTTAAACCTAAGAATCATTTTTCAAAAATATGGAAAATGTTAGCAGAAACATATTGTATTATATTTAAAAAACAATCAGTATGCTACTGGTTCGGTGGAATTGGTGGAAGATTTTCCTTTATGGCCTAAACAATGCATATGTTACCATATCATTTAATGCCTTTATGCAGGTATAGCATTCAGATTGGCTCACATTTACTAATTGAATGACTTAGATATTGTAATTCTCGTTTTTAAAATTTACTTTGTTCTGAAAGGGGTGAGTTAAATAGTTGATTTATGAATTTCTCCTGCAATGCAATCTAATATTGCTTATACACTTTAAAAGCTTACTTTATTATGTGCATGTATGTTCAAAAAGGTGATTTTTTCTAGGTTTTTAACATAAAAATGTGATATTTATCTTTGTCTATTTACATTTTTGAGATAAATATTTTTTTCTGCCAGGTATTAAGCTTGTTATCTTGCCTGGTATATCTTTTCCTTCTGTTTTATTTTTAAATGTTTGTTTCAAGTGAGTCTACTGGAGATAAAACAGTTTTTTTTGAGATGGAATCTTGCTGCAACGCCCAGGCTGGAGTGCATTGGCACAATCTCGGCTCACTGCAACCTCTGACTCCCTGGTTCAAGTGATTGTCCTGCCTCAGCCTCCTGAGCAGCTGGGATTACTGGCGTCTGCCACCACACCCAGCTAATTTTTATATTTTAGTAGAGATGGGGTTTCACCACTTTGGCCAGAGTGGTCTTGAACTCCTGATCTCAAGTGATCTGCCCGCCTCAGTCTCCCAAAGTGCTGGGATTACAGGCAAGAGCCACTGTGCCCAGCCTGACAGAATATTTTTGAACATTTAAAAATAAATTAAATCTGAAAATGTTTGTCTTTGAATTTTTGTTTTAAATCTATTAGCATGTATCATAACATTGAAAAAATGTAACTTTGAGTAAAAGTGACTTTTTGGTTTATAATTCTATGAATTTCCATGTATTTATAGGTTCATGTAACGACTACCACAATTAGGATAGTGTAATTCTGTCACCCTTGTTATTTTCTGAAAGTGTTCCTACAAAATTCCTATGTTGAAGCCCTAACCCACCCTGTGACTGTGTTTGGAGATGTATCCTCTCATGAAGTAACTGAGGTTAAATTAAGTCATAAGAATAGACCCAGGCTGGGAGCAGTGGCTCACGCCTATAATCCTAGCACTTTGGGAGGCTGAAACAGGTGGATCACCTGAGGTTAGGAGGTCCAGACTAGCCTGGTCAACATGGTAAAACCCCATCTCTACTAAAAACACAAAATTAACCAGTCGTGGTGGCGGGCGCCTGTAGTTGCTGCTACTCGGGAGGCTGAGGCAGGAGAATTGCTTGAAACCAGGAGGTGGAGGCCGCAGTGAGCTGAGATCATGCCACTGCACTCCAGCCTGGGAGGCAGAGTGAAATGCTGTCTCACACACACACACAAAAGGCCCTCATCCAATATTAGTGTCCTTAATAAGAAAAGACACAGAAAAAGCTTGCCCACTGTGTCTCTGTACGCACTCTCACTGAGGAAGTGCTAGGGAAGGCCACATGGAGAAGGCAGAGGTCTGCAAGCCCGGAAGGCAGCCTTCACCTGAACCATCAGCAGGGCCTGGATTATGCACTTCCAGGCTCCACTAAAAAGTAAATTCTGCCCCAGCTACTCTGAAGTTTGCAGTGGGAAGATCACTTGAGCCTGGGTGGTCTGGGCTGCAATGAGGCTTAGCGGGAGAATCGCTTGAACCCCAAACGTGTACACACATTATCAGTAGAGTTTCAAAATACATGAAGCAAAAATCTATGGAACTTAAGGGAGAGAGATACAAATAGACCCCTTTATCACTAAGTCATGTTTCTCTTTATCAGTAGAAACTGTCTTTGCTACCAAGTCTACTTTGTCTAATATTAGCGTAGCCACTTCTTTTTCCTCTTAATTGGTCTGTTTGTGCTATATCTTCTTAAACCCTTTCACTTTAAGCTACGTGTGTTCTTATATTTAAATTAGTTTATTGTCGGCAGTGTGCAATAGGGTCTTGCTTTATTACCCTATTCTAATAATCTCTTTTAATTGATGTGTTTAGGCCATTTATTTTTACCATTAACATTAATATGTTTGAATGTCGTTCTATCATTTTATCATTTTTTGCCCCCTGTTTTTATTGCACATCTGCTGTCTGCCTTATGTAGGGTTATTTGAATATTTTTGTTGTTGTCATCTTCATTTTAAGTGATGTTTTAATTTTAAATACAATGCTTTGTATAGGTATTTTTGTGATCATTCTAGAGATTGCAGCATACATACTGAATCTTTAAAAGTCTATTTTAGAATTTTACCTGCTTAAGTGCAATATAGAAACCTTTATAGGACCCTTTAACTTCATTTTTTGGTATATTAGCTTATATATTTTGTGTTGTACAGACTCATTTAATCTAAAATATTTCTAATTGAATTCTGGGAAATTTGTTCTAATTTTATCACAAAGGTTATTTCCTGAGGGATTTTTTTTTCACTTCTGGTATTTCCTATTATCCAGATGCTGTCACCTGTACCTATATAGTTCCTTTCCCTTTGCGATTCCTCACTCCTGATTCTTCAGTGCTGCCTTTGAGACTCCAGTATGAGCTTCCAAACCACTCACTTGTTCTTCAGTCATTTACATTTTATTTATTCTTTTCAACATGTTCCGTCTTAAAACAGGTTCATATTTTATAACTGATACTTTATCATATTCTTTTTCATGTCATTTCTTCTCCATGCTACTAATGTTATTTTGTGTCTTTGATATATTTATTTTGAATATTTTATTGTATTGCTTCATCTTTTTCAATAATTTCACTTCATGTCAAAAATGTTGTCTAGTTTTTCCTTTCTCAATTCTGGATGCAGTTTTTAGATGTCCAGTAATTTTGTGTGAGGCAACAGCTGCCCTGCCTGGTGACAGGTGTCAGAGGGAGGCTGAAGGCCAGGTCTCAGGTCATGTCTTTCCATATCATTGGCAACATTTTTTTTTTTTTTTACTGTCAGTTATGGTTTTCCTGCCTTCAGTTATGGATTTTTCTTTCACTTGTTTACTTGCATTATTTTTCTTATTTTAAATGACTCTTTCA
Source organism: Plecturocebus donacophilus (assembly GCA_004027715.1). NCBI lineage: Eukaryota > Metazoa > Chordata > Mammalia > Primates > Pitheciidae > Plecturocebus > Plecturocebus donacophilus. The sequence goes on along the minus strand of PVKP010002136.1, from coordinate 92,745 downwards.
GCATAAGAAATACAGTGCCTTGTACATAGTAATCAATACATAATTATTATTTCTATTGTTACCATTAACAATAAGGCTTAGTTTTGCACATGAATATCCAAGTGTTCCAACACCATTTGCTGAAAAGCTTGTTCTTTGTCAAAAATCATTTGACTAGATTTGCTTTGCTGTATTTCTGGAGTCGCTATTTTATTTAATTGACCTATATGTCTTTCCTTTCACCAATACCATGCTGTCTAGGTTCATTTACTATGGATTTATGGTAACTCTAAAACTGTAGTGGTGAATCATCATTCACCATCGTATGATGACGGTGAAGATGTTGGATGATTTTTTTCTCCAAACATACCTGATGCATTTTCACCTTAGGAGCTTTGAACTTTGTATTGCCTCTGTTTTCCTACAAATCTCATAGTTAACTTCTTCTATGACTTAGGTTCCAACTACAAATTTATTTTCTAAGGAAACTTTTTTTTAATTTTTTTATACAGGGTCTCATCGTATCGTTAAGCTAGAGTGCAGTGGCACAGTCTTGGCTCACTGCAGCCTCAACCTTCTGGGCTCCAGCAGTCCTCTACTTTAGCCTTCTGTGTAGCTGGAACTGCAGGCATATGCCACCATGCCCTGTTCATTTTGTTTATTTTACTTTATTCGTTTTTGAGACAGAGCCTTACTTTGTTGCCCAGGCTGGAGTGCAGTGGTGCTGCCTTGGTCCACTGTAGCCTCAACCTCCTGGGCTCAAGTGATCCTCCCACCTCAGTCTCCCAAGTAGCTGGGACCAGACCTGCACCGCCAAACCCAGCTAATTTCTGTATTTTTTGTAGAGACAGGGTCTCACTATGTTGCCCAGGCTGGTCTCGAACTCCTGGACTCAAGTGATTCTCCCACTTTCAAAGAGCTGGTATTACAGATATGAGCCACCGAGCCTGGCCAGTGAAACTTATTTCTTTTGCATCCTAATATGGCTTCTCCTACATAATTTTCTATTATGTTATTTTAATTTTGTGACTGGACATACCACAATTAGGAATTATCTTTATTATTGGTTTTCTGTCTCCTTCGGTAAAATGTAAACAGTGGTTCAGTAACCACGTTAGCTACTGTAGGAGCAGAAACCAGGGCCTAAGCTTAGCTAATATGATGTGTATTACTTTTTAAAATATGTGTACATTTCTTTAAATATTATTTCTTGAATTTCACACAATGCTAGTAGAGATATTTTAAATAGACACAGTTTGAGAACATACTTATTAAAGGAATTTTAGACCTTAGCAATAATCATGAAGTTTACATTTATATTTCTTTGTGTTTTTTTTTTCCAGGAATGCAGTCAAAGAACACAGAAAATTTTATGCCATTTATGAAACCAGGTAAGTCTATGACACCTGCATTTTATCAATGAAATGTTTTTACTTACTACTAATGCTATGAGTATTAGTAGTGATTGTAATATGAGCCCATAACTTATTTTATGTATTTTGTTTTTGAAATGCTTGTCAAAATTATGTTAAGAACTATATAGAGAGAGACTAAAATAATCTAATGATGAAATGGTATCACCTTAACTTGTGTAATTTTATTGTAATTTTAAATGAAAGTTTTGTTGAATTCTCTCAGGGCATCTGATTCTAGGACTAAGTATATGCAAGTTTAAAATCGGTGGTTTAGCATGGGAAGGAGCTTCAGAAATCCTCATTTGCCATATTTGGAAAGGTAGCCCAAGAAGTTTAGGCTTGCCCAAGATCACACAACTACTCAGAAGCAGAGTTAAAAAAGGAAAACACGTTCCTTATTTGTATCACCATGCTCTCAAATCGCCCCACAATGACTGACAAGGAAATGCCCGTGCAATTATTTTTTGTATATAAAATCATGTTCTCCAGCTGATATTCTCTTAGAAAGAAACAAACTGACAACAAAATCTTGCAGGAACTGTTTAGAAGTTTTGTATTTTAAGAAAACTAATGGTATAATAGTTTTTTTTTAATCTTTAAAGATTCAGCTATACTACAACTTCACAGTTAAAACTTCTCTGGATATCAACCACTCCCAACCTCCAAACCAAATCAGTTAGGATTCCAGGCAAAGTTCATTCTCCTCTGGGCCTACTATTTTTTAATGTTTAAAGGTTTTCTATGTAAAAATATAACCCCGCCTTCTTTTCTATTTTCTTTCCTTCCTTCCTTTCATATTACCCAGTCTAAATACTGTAATGTGAACTATAGTATTCAATACTATTGGTAGAAATCATAATTTATTATTAAACATAATTTTAGTTTGTCATTTTTGCATACATATAATTTTATTTACTCATCCACATATGAGAATGAAGAAATGCTCCAATGGATATCTGAAAATCACATGTTCCTATCTGTAATCTTCCTCCTCATAATGACGTGGATCAACTCTCCTAACAATATGGCAACTCCAGTTTTAGTCATCAGGATTCCTGGCATGAGAAACCCAAAGTGACCAAGCAACAATGGCTTTATTGCTATTGAGGTTATTATTGTGCCTACTTGTGGGATTGTTCCTTTTCTGGGAACCTGGACATGGATATGCACACTATTGATTCTTTTATTATTCATTATTAACCAAAGTCCATCATTTACATTTGGGTTCACACTTTATGTTTTAAATTCTATGGCATTTGACAAATATACAATGACATGTCTGTACCTGAGAACAAGTATACATGCTTTGTGAGTATTTAGTATCATACAGAGCAGTTTCACTGCCCAAAACAAATATACAATGACATATCTGTACCTGAGAACAAGTATGTATGCTCTGTGAGTATTGTAGTGTCATACAGAGCAGTCTCACTGCCCAAAACAAATATACAAGATGTATCTGTACCTGAGAACAAGTATGCATGCTCTGTGAGTATTGTAGTGTCATACAGAGCAGTTTCACTGCCCAAAACAAATATACAATGACGTATCTGTACCTGAGAACAAGTATGCATGCTCTGTGAGTACTGTAGTGTCATATAGAGCAGTTTCACTTCCCGAAACTTCCCCTGTTCTCAGTCTGTTCATCCCTCCTTCCCTCCCACTGAAGCTTTGAGAACCTCTGATCTCTTCCTACTGTCTCCATCATTTTGCCTTTCTGAAATGTCATATAGTTGAAACCCTCGAGTACATAGCCTGCCAAGACTGGGTTCTTATGCTGAGCAGTATGCATTTAAGGATATTCTGTGACTTTCTGTGACTTGATAGCTTATCCCTTTTTATCTCTGAATAACCTTTCATAGTATGAACGTACCACAGTTTGTTTAGTCACTCAATTATTGAAGGATATCCTGGCTGCTTTCACGTTTTGACAAGGATAAAGCTACTATAAACATTTTTGTGCAGATTTTTGTGTGGACATACATTTTCAACTCAAATTAATAAATACCAAGAAGCACAATTGCTGGATTAAATGGTGTATTAGTCTGTTTTTGTGCTGCTAATAAAGACATACCTGAGACCCGGTTATTTATAAAGGAAAGAGATTTCGTTGACACATTCCACATGGCTGGGGAGCCCTCACAATCATGGCAGAACGTGAATGAGGAGCAAAGTCATGTCTCACATGGCAGCAGGCAAGGGAGCTTGTGCAGGAAACTCGTATTTGTAAAATAATCAGATCTCTTGAGACTTATTCACTACCACAAGAAGAGTGTGGGGAAAACCACCCCCATGATTCAATTATCTCCACCTGACACAACCCTTGGCACATGGGGATTATTATAATTCAAGATGAGATTTGGGTGGGGACACAGTCAAACCATATCAAATGGTAAGAATATTTTTAGTTTTATAAGAAACTGTCAAACTGTCTTTCAAAGTGCCTGGACCACTTTACCTCCCAGCTAGCAATGAATGAGAGTTTCTGTTGCTCCACAGCTCAGCCAGCATTTGGTGTTGTCAGTATTTTCGATTTAGCCAATCTAATAGGTGTGTAGGGCCATGGCATTGATGTTTTATGGGAACAGCAGACACTGGGGGCCTACCTGAGGCTGGAGGATGGGAGGAGAGAGGATCAGGAAAAATAACTACTGGGTACTCAGGCTTAGTACCTGGGTGATGATATAACCTGTACAACAAACTTTCATGACATGAGTTTCCCTGTATAACAAACCAACATATGTACTCCTGAACCTAAAATAAAAGTTAGAAATAAAAGACTTCCCATAAAGCTACAATTATCAAGAGGGTGTGGTATTGGTAAAAGAATACACAAACATGTATATATATATATGAAACAGAACAATGAGCTGAGAAACAGACTCATGCAAATGTAATCAACAGATCTTTGACAAAATAGCAAAGGTCATTCAATGCAGAAAGGATAGAATTTTTAATAAATGGTGCTGAAATAATTGGACATCCACATGCAAATATGTGTGTGTATATATATATGCCTCATATATATGTGCCTGTATACATAGGCTATATACAGTGATGTTTGGTTCTCTGTTCCTGCATTCGTTTTCTGAGGATAATGGCTTCCAGCTCCATCCTTGAACGTACAAAGGACATGATCTCATTCCTTTTTATGGCTGCATAGTACTCCATGGTGTATATGTACCACATTTTCTTCATCCATTCTATCGTTGATGGGCATTTGGGTTGATCCCATATCTTTGCTATTGTGAATATGCTGCAGTGAACATACATGTGCATGTATCTTTATAATAGAATAATTTATATTCCTTTGGGTATATCATGTTCTTTGCAGGAACATGGATGGAGCTGGAGGTCATTATCCCTAGCAAACTGATGCAGAAACAAAAAATTAAATACTGCATGTTCTCACTTATAACTGGGAGTTAAATGATGAGAACACATGGACACATAGAGGGGCATATAGGTTCATTCCACATTTTTTGCATTGTGAATAGTGCTACAGTGAATACACAGGTTCATGTGACTTTATGATAGAATGATTTATAATGTAATGAGATTGTTGGGTCAAATAGTAGTTCTGTTTTTAGCTCATTGAGAAATTGCCATACTGCTTTCCACAATGACTGAACTAATTTACGCTCCCACCAACAGTTTATAAGTGACCCCTTTTCTCTGCAACCTCACCAGCATTATTTTTTGACTTTTTAATCAGAACCATTCTGAGCGGTTTGAGATGGTATCTCATTGTGGTTTTTATTTGCATTTCTCTAATGATCACTGATATGGAGCTTGTTATCATATGCTTATGTATGTCTTCTTTTGAAAAGTGTCTGTTTATGTGCTTTGCTCACTTTTAAATGGGGTTGTTTTTTTTCTTGTCAATTTGTTTAAGTTCCTTACAGATTCTGAATATTAGACCTTTGTCAGATGCATAATTTGCAAAAATGTTTTCCCAATGTAGGTTGTCTGTTTACTCTGTTAATAGCTCCTTTTGCTGTGCAGAAGCTCCTGAGTTTAGTTAGATCTCACTTGTTAATTTTGTTTTCATTGTGATTGCTTTTGGTGTCTTTATTATAAAATCTGTCCATTCCTATGTCCAGAATGGTATTGCCTAGGAGCTTTTGGGCTGAGACTATGGGGTTTTCTAGATATAGGATCATATTGTCTGCAAACAGGGATAGTTTGACTTTCTCCCTTCTTATTTAGATGCCCTTATTTCTTTCTCTTGCCTCATGGCCCTGGCCAGGACTTCCAGTGCTATGTTGAATAGGAGAATAGGAGTGGTGAGAGACAGCTTCCTTGTCTTGCTTGGGCCAGTTTTTCTGAGACAGAGTCTCACTGTGTCGCCCAGGCTGGAGTGCAGTGGCATGATCTCAGCTCACTGCAACTTCCACCTTCCAGGTTCAAGCAATTCTCTGCCTCAGCCTCCTGAGTAGGTGGGATTAAAGGCGCCTGCCACCATGCCTGACTAATTTTTGTATTTTTAGTAGAGTGGGGTTTCACCACCTTAGCCAAGCTGGTCTTGAACTCCTGACCTCGTGATCTACCCTCCTTGGCCTCCCAAAGTCCTGGGATTACAGGTGTGAGCCACCATGCCCAGCAAGGGGAATGCTTTATAAGAAGTCTTGAAGTTGGGTAGTGTCAGTCCTCTGACTTTGTTCTTCTCCTTCAGTCTTTTGTTGGCTGTTTTGGACTTCTTGCCTTTCCATACAAACTTTAGAATTAGTTAGTAAACATTTAGAAAACAATTTGTTGGCATTTTGATTGATGCTATGTTGAATCTATAGATCAAGTTAGAAAGAACTGACATCTTGGCAGTGTTGAGTTTTCCTGTTCATGCACGTGAAATGTCTGTTTAGATCTTTGATTTCTTTCATTGAGTTTGTAGTTTTGTACTTTTCCTCACATAGATTTTCTACATGTTAGATTTATTCCTCAGTATTTCGTTTTTATGCCACTGATCAAACATCTTTTTAGTTATATTTTTCTTCTATTGATTACCACAGATATTATAGTAGGCATTCTTTTATTAGAGTCTAATATGAATTATAATTTTCCTACTTCACAATTATGATTAATTTTAATTCTATATACATTTTAAACCCTACAAATTGTTATAATTTGCCCGAAAGTATATTTTACACATTTAATGTTCATTTAGATTTGCTGACATATTTACTATTTATGTAGTTCTTAATGTTTTTATGCTCTATTCTGTTTCTCTTAGCAATTCTATTATCTACAGGAAGGACTCCTTTTAGTATCTCTTAGTGCAAGTGAACTGACAGCAATTTCTCTAAGTTTTTTGTCTGATATGTCTTTATTTTCCCTTCAAAAGTGAAGCACGTTTTCACTGAGAGTAGAATTATTTGTTGGCCTGTACTTTCTTTCATCACTTTAAAGATTGGATTCCAGTGTCTTCTTTGTTGTCCTGTTTCTGTTAAGAAGTCAGTCACCATCAGTTTTACTGCTATTCTTTGAAGTTAATTTGTACATTTTGGGGATGTGTGTACAATTTTTCCTTTGATTTTGATTTCCAAAACTTTTACTATAGTATCATTTTCTTTTTTCTTTCTTTCTTTTTTTTTTTTTTTGAGACAGAGTCTCCCTCTGTCGCCCAGGCTGGAGTGTAGTGGCACAATCTTGGCTCACTTCAGCCTCCACCTCCCAGGTTTAAGTAATTCTCCCACCTCAGCCTCCCAAGTAGCTGGGATTACAGGAGCCCACCACCACACCTGGCTAATTTTTGTATTTTTAGTAGAGACAGGGTTTCATTGTATTGGCCAGGCTGGTCTTGAACTCCTGACCTCAGGTAATCCACCTGCTTCGGCCTCCCAAAGTGCTGCGATTACAGGTGTAAGCCACTGCACCCAGCCCATTTGCTTTTTTTTTTTTTTTTTAAAGATGCTTTGGTTTTATAGTTCCTGTGAATTTGTGGCTGGATCTTTTTACCAATTTTAGAAATGTTTTCTTAGCCGTTACCTCTTCAAATATTGTTTCCATGCCATTAGATCTATTCTCCCCTCTGGAACTTTAATTAGAACTATGTTACACCTATTTTGCCTTAATCTTAGGTCTTTTATTCTCCTTTCTGTGTTTCCATACTTTATTTTTTTCCCATGCTTCTGTGTGATTATTTCTTACTGACCTCTCTTCCAGGTAACCGTTTCTTTCTTCATTGTATCCTATCTGCCATTTGGCCCATAGTTTGTGTTCTTAATTTGCCATTGTATTTTTGAGTTCTAGATTTTCCATTTAATTAGCTCATATAGGTTTCAATTCTCTGAAGTCTTTTTCTATCATGAAAGACTCATCTATGTCTTAAGTATATTAATCAAAGTTTTGTTAAAATCTGCATCTGATAACTCTAATATCTGAATCACCACGGCTATGATTTTATTGTTAGTTTTTCAGGTTCTAGGTCCTGGTATGCTTTTAAAATTTGATCTTAATGCCAAAGATCTGCTTTAAAATATAAAAATTCTAGATCAATATTGTGCAGTAGAGCTTTCTGTGAAGATGGGAGTGTTCTATGTGTGTGTGGTGTATGCTATCCCATATGGCAACTACTGGCCACATGGAGTGTTTGAACAGTTTTGTTATGATTAGTGTGACTGAGAAAGTAATTTTTAATTTTATTTACCTTTAGTAAATTTAAATGTAAATAACCCCATGTGGCTTGGGGCTGACGTTGGTCTGCATGGTTCCAGATGAAGCTCCTTGCCTGGCACCGTGTAGTAAACATTGCATGTGTTCTGACTGATATTTCTCCCACCAGAGAGGATATTCTTTAGCTCCTAGCAGGAGGTAGTGCAGGAGCAGATCACCGTACTGTGATCAGCCGCCCAGCTACAGTTCTGCACGTCTTGGCTCTCTCTCTCTGGTTACGCTGCCTCTTAGTTTGCGGTCCTCCAGGGTCATACACGAAAGCCCAGCATGAGAACCTGGGCCTCTCCACCCTGCCCAGTTCCAAATCCCAGTTTTTGTTTCCCAGGATGATGGGAACCCTGGGGGCCCTCCTCAGCCTTCCAGCCTGCCACCACCTGCGGGCTGCTCAGCTTCTCTGCCTCTTGGCCTGTGCTGCTAGGAACTGGCAAAGGCCCTAGGACAGTAACGGATCAAACTCTTGAAATCACTTTTCTGCACTTCTCTTTTCTGGGATCTTGGCCTTGCAGGTCCTGGCTGTATGGCGGCCCTGATCCTCCATGCTCATATCATTAGGCCTGCCAGCCTCATGAAAGCTCTGCTCAGCCCTGCGCCCTCACAGCTGCTTTCTGTTCAGCTTCGCAGCCTCTGCCCCACACGGCTCACAAATCATCAGCTAGGCTGCCTTAGTGCAGACCCTGAGATAAATGTTCCAGTAGAAGTCATTTATGTGGAGGCTGAAGGGACACTGGTCATGGCATGGGGAAATGATAGAGACGGGAGGGCGGCTAATACTTTTATTTCATTAAGCCAGTTACAACGGGAAGCAACTGGGGCTCAGCCCTTCAGGGAAACTCTGGAAAATGGCTCAAAACACCTGTGTCAGATTTGGCATACCTCATTTTTGAGGGATCTAGGCGGTTTTTGCACTGACTCCCAAGGGCTGCTTTGGGAGGGAGTAGTGTCTGTATCCACCACCCTACCCCCACCTCACGTCCAGCCCGCCAGCACTCAGAACAGCCTTCTGAGCTTCCCCAAACCCCAGATTATCAGTCACCGAGACACACACACACGCACTGAAGTCTGCTGGAGCTCACCGAAAGGCTGCCAGTGGCAGCAGAGCAAACGTGGCACGGAAGGTCAGGTTCACCTCAATGAATTTGTTTCCCTTCCAGGATTTTGGCCCCTTTAGTCCTGGCTACTTTAAGAGCTCTCAAACGCCCTCATACATTAGGTTTTTCTATTTTTATCCATTTATTTTCTGCTTGTTCTGAGTGGGAAGATTGGTCTCCTGAAAGCTAGTCAGTCATAGCTGACAAGTGGAAAGCTAGGTTATTATATTTTGGACACTAAAAGTATTTTACTGAATGATTTATGGGCCTGGACACTAAAATATCTTTCTATTGATTTGGAATTTGGATAACTGTGATCCAGTTTGTACCAGTGAAGTGAGAGTATTTTAAAGACCATCAAGCAATTCTCGATAAACGCAGACCCATTGGAGACTCATTTCCTCATTGCAGTGACCTGCTGATGTATGTCCCTTCCAATTAGACGTGTCTCTTACTGTATTTTTGTTATTTTTCATACGTGATGACCTATGAAAAATTAAAGAAACATAAAATCCTCCCAATCATCCTTCCACACAGTTCATTGATGGAATTACTTTGAGCACAAAATGGAAAACGCCAAGCAAGGGAGAGTGCTTCCTGACCTGCAGGGTTTGTGTTTGCAGAATTGTAATGTTCTTGGGCTTCCCGCCAGGCTGCAGGCAGGCCCTGTTGCTGAGAGATCCTGGCCTGCAACTTGCTGAGAGCTCAGGTTCCCTTTTGGGTTCTGCTGTTGGTGTCAGTTCTCGTGCTCTCTGAAGCTCCTGCTGCATCCTGTCTGCGTTTTACTGCTGAATGACAACGGGCAGCGTACATCTTCTCCTGGCCTCCGTGGAACTCCCCACGTAGCTACTTCCTCGTTCCCCAGATGGGCTGCCCCCCACCTCCTGCCCACCCCATGCTCTGAGCACAATTTTATCAGCGTAGACCATGCCCAGCGGCAGGACACGCACCAAGACTGGAAGCGGAGAGTTTCTCTGGACTGCCAGAGGCCACTGGCCAGCAGGCAAGCAGTCGCCTTCATAGCACTTTCAGGGAATGTGGACTGAGGAAGGAGGAATTTGGAGGAACAGCTTCCACCAAGCCTTTTTGCTCACCTATACCAACAGTAAAATACAATTCAATTCTACCCATATGTACATTATGCTTTTTATAAAATGCATTAATGCAAACGAGAATTTTTTAATGTCCATAATAAAGGGCTGTCATTTCCTACCTCCAGTGGACCATTTTAATGACCTCTTGGGGACACCATTATCATAGACAAGAAGAAAGCCAGGTACCAGGAAACCCGAAGGCACTGAAGCTGGAAAAGAGCCATTGTAAAGCAACCCAAGGTCAGTCACAGGGTAGAAGTGACAACAGGCCGAGAGACCAATGTGTGCCAAGTTCCACAGGATGCAGTCACTGAACTAGCTGCCCCCAGGACAGAATCCAGTTTCAGAGGAGCTTCACTAAGCCCTGTAAGCAGAATGGCTAACGAGCAGCTTCGAACTGAAGTGGAGTGTGTAGAGAATTACTGTTGTTTCCAGGGAGCAAAACCAAAGAGATCCTGAGCTTGAACCAAGTTCATTTCTTTGCCTTCAAAACCTTACATTCAGTGCCATATGTCTTTCACTGTGCAGACGTCTTTGTATCTGTTTTCCAACATTGAACATAAGGGTGGAATTTCTGTTGGAGTGCAATTCAATCTCATTTGACTTATAGCAGAAATTAAGTATAGCATGACTTTTATGTTACATTGTCTAAATTGAACAAGTCAACATCTGATATTGTCTCTTGGAGTTAATGTTGACTTGGGAGAAAAGCAAAGCAATGGATGGCTGTTGTCAGTGCTAGCACAGATTTGCAGGAGACTTTGCATTATGCTTCTGCTGTCCAGCCTGTCTCACATCATCTCTATGTGGCAGCAATAGTAAAAAACGTGACTAATCCAGTGACGCTACCTCCAATATTTGTGTTCCTTTTCACCTCTGGCAGAACCCAGTGCAAGGTCCCCTGTAGGAGAAGACGGCTCCTTGTAAATCTTCCTGCAGATGAGAAGCACTATGTCACAGGCTGCCGCCTGACTCTCCTTCTCATTAAATTGAAAGGGAGAGCGTCAGGTAGCTTCCGACTTACCTTTATTCCTGGTGGTTATCTACTAATACCATACTCCTGACAGGTTGACACCACCGAGACCCTAGAGTGAAAACACCTGCAATTATTCTCAAACCAGGGCACTGGAGCAAGAGAAAGTGGCCCCTGCTCCTTTCATGGCTGTATGTGTCTGACCCACCATGACAAGTTCCGGGAGAAAGTGTGGTCTCAACCTTAGAAGAGTCTATTTCGTTCTAGGAGTGTCTGCTTTCTCTTACCTTGAAAGCTTGTATGCAAATATGTCATGAATATTAGGCAAAAAATTGTGATTATCATAATTTTTACCTGACTTTTTTCCACTTTCTCTTCACCTATAAATTTGGCACCAATAAGTTTGAAAACGAGAGTTCTGGCAGGGTACGGTGGCTCATGCCTGTAACCCTAGCATTTTAGGGTCCAGGCAGGAGGATCACTTGAGGCCAGCAGTTTGAGACCACCCTGGGCAACCTAGTGAGACCCTCAACTGTACAAATGTTTTTTTAATTAGCCAAGTGTGGTGGTGCACACCTGTGGTCACAGCTGCTAGGAAAGCCGAGGCAGGAGGGTTGCCTGAGCCCAGGAGTTCCAGGCTGCTCTGAGCTATGATTGTGCCACTGCCCTGCAGCCTGCATGCCAGAGCAAGACCCTGGGAAAGAAAAGAAAAAGAAAGTTAGTTCTGTTGAGTTTATATATTTGAGAGCATTAGAAAACTAGTTACAAAATCATGAGCGTTTCTGTGGGCCCACAGTCAGCCTCCCTTTATCGTCTGTCCTCTGCTCTCTCGGAAATGTGTGGTCGGACAGCAGCGGAAGCCATTCCCGCAGGGAGGCAGCCAGGGCTGTGCTGAGTGGCAGCTGTCTGCAGCTTCCACCCGTCAACTCTAATGGGCTCAGGGCTGTGATCCCTGCGAGAGGAGCAGCAAACCAGACGAGGCTTCTGGTCACTGAGATTTCTGCCTGGACATAATTTTTCCAGAACTTGGCACAGGAAAGGGGAATCCCAGTCTGGCAGCCTGGTTGAGCTGAGGAACAGGAGAGGGTCCTCAGAGGCTGAGGTCATCATTACATGGGGCAAGACTCTCAGAGTGGAGGCAGATAGACAGAGAAGGCGCTGCAGAGACAGGCCTGGGTGCACCTGAGACCGGCTGGATGTCATGTAGAGGATAAAGCTGCACACATCCAGGCAAAGAAAAATGTGTGGGAAAGACTAACTCCTAGGGAATTAAAAGTAAAAAAAAAAAAAAACAAAAAAAAAACCTCAGAGATCACACAGGGCAAAAAATCATTTGAACCCCCCAAACGCAGAGTAGAGAAAACTTGAATAGATGAGGTTTTCAGTAGGTCCCAGAAAGATGTCTTAGTAATGGTGCTAAACTAGATCTAGAGGAATATCTCCCTCTATCCACCGTGAAAAAAGCTTAAAAGCCAGTCTTGAAAACATCAAACTATCCACCGAGGCCAGCCAGAACACTCACAGGAATCTTTAAAGGCATACAGCAAAGCCAAAACTCAAAAATGTAGAATTCACAATATGTGGCGTTTCACCGTATGTAAATTATACCTCCATAAAAGTTGACTTTAAAGAAATAAAATATTCTCCACAGACACATTAAAAAATTGGTAGAATTTAATACCAGCTCATTGAAAAGCAAAGAACCACTTAGCAATCTAGCAATAGGAGACAGGATGCTGAAGAGTGATGGAGCCCACAGCTCTATTAACACCGCAGTTAACAAGGAAGCACTGAGCACAACCCCCTTCAGTCTTTCACCTGCGATCAGTATTTGCATTTAACAGAATGCTGGAGGTCCTGACCAGCAAAATAAGATCATAGAACAAAGTGAAAGATAGCAGGAAATGAGATAAAGAATTAGAACCTCTTACATACTTACTGGCTGCTTGTAAAGTCATACATAAATAATAGCAAAACTGGGCTCAAACTCGGAGGGTCCAGCTCTAGAGTATTTGAGTTCTCCGGCAACAACTAATCAGAAAATTGACTTTTTAAGAAAAGCTACCCTTTATAGTAACCAAGAACTCCAATTTTTTATAATGGAGGCATATACCATTCCTAAGCATATGTGAAGACCTTGGGGAGAAGATTACAATTTTATTGAAAAATGGAAGACCTAAGAAATGCAAAAATATGTTATGTTCATAGATGGCATTATTGCGAAGGTGGCGTTTCTTCTCAATGTGATTATAAATTCAACATGATTCTAATTATTCAACAGGGCTGTTTCTAAAATCTTACCTGGTGATACTAAAATTCAAGAGCAGATAAGACAACTGAAGAACAGAAGTAGGCAGGGGCTCATTTGATCACATTTTGGGTGTTAAAGCAAGGTATGGTAAAGAAAAATGTACCAGGAAGGGAACTAGGTAATTGACTAGAACAGAAATCCCAAAATAAAGCAGCAGGAGCACATGAATGTGGAGTGTGAGAGACATGGTGTCATAAATCAGAGGAAGGTGCGGATTTACTCATTCAGAACACTGCAATAACTGATTGTGCATGAAAAAGCAATAAAGCCAGGTCCGTATCTCGTCACTTACAATATATTGACATTTGGAAATCTCATCTGGTGAGGAATTGGCATCAGACGGATAAAGCCAGGTCCGTACCTCGTCCCTTACGTGGAATTGGCACCAGATGGAAAAAATACATAAAATGAGGAAATAAATTGTAAAACTTGAATAAAACAAAACACAAGAGAGTATCTTGATGATGGTGGTGGAAGAGATGACTTTCTTGAACTACACACTCACACAAAAGCACACATTACAAAAGAGAAGATTGATAAATTTACTTTACCAAATATTACAACTTCTGTAGGCAAAATGTGAAAATACAAGCACCAAAATTCAAAGGTGTGTGAAACCTTCACTAAGCCATAAATAAATAATATCCAGAATGTGTGCGTGTGTGTATATGTGTGTATATATATATATATATATTACACAAAATGGGCAGTAAATATGAATGTCGAGTTCATAAATTTAAAAAAATCCCATTAACTAATAAGCACAAATAGGTTATTACATTTAATTAATGATAAAGTAAGTGCAAATTGAAAAGTAATCTGTTACTAGTTCATATTCATTATATTTGTAAAAATTAATGACTTATCATGCCAAGAGTGTGAATAATGTAGGAAAATGAGAAACCTTATATGGAACTGATGACAATAGGTAAACCTATTGATAATACACTATAATGTATAACAGGTTGTAATGTATAAATGGCTACAGCCATTGTGGAAGCAATTTGTCAATACTAGTAAATTTGAAGATACAAGTAATTGATGATTCTATTTATAAAGAAATGTTCATCCACTAAGATTTATGTACTAGGATGGTTATTTCAGCAGTAGGTAAGAGTTAAAACAAAAGCAGTTTAAGTCCTAACCTTTTTAACATAAGGAAATGGATAAACAAAGGAAAGTCATGAGGAAGCAGTGGTAGAAAATTAACACCTTTATCTTTTTGACTCTTCCAATGCAGGAATAAGACGGGTCATTTTATTTCCTTCCCTTTAGCTTTTCCTTTATGTAAGTTTAAGCTTTGTGGTTAGGTTCATTCCAAGAAATCTTGTAGCTTTTATAGTTATTGTTAATGTGAGACTCTGCTAATACATTTTCTAATGGTGTATAGGAAATATTTTTCATGTTGGCTTTTTAACGTGGCTACGTTCCTTTCTTCCTTCTTCCTCATTTTGCCTAATTTTATTTTTTTTTAAGTATTGACTTGAATATTTATTTAGTTCCCAAATTTCATTTCATCTTACTGTGCAATAAATTCATTCAAGGCAACAATTTTCACAGAAGTGCTTTTTGGGGGAGGGTTCAATTTTAGGACATTCTCATGTTTCTAAATATATAGTTGTTTCAGTTTTCCTTTCTCTTAGTGATTCAATTTTTAGGTGAAGAGATAATTTGGCAATCAATCCTTTAGTTGTTAATATACAATTTTATTACATAGGTTACTGCACATTGATTTCTGCTTCAAAAATTTGTAGACATTTGCTTTTGCATAATACATGATCAATTCCTGTGACTGGTCTGTGTGTGTTTGCAAAAATTCTCTTGGTTATATATGCATGCATCATCGAATTAGGTTATTTTTTTCTCCAAGCTAATTAAACTTGTTATATAAATCTCTTATATTCTTATTTATTCTGAAAGAATTGTATTAATGTCTCTCACTAATTTTGTGGGTTTGTCAGTTTCTCCTTACTTTATGATTTGTCTTTATCACTTACTTTATACACATATATTGACATCCTTAGAGAAATAAAAGAGGAGATAGAACCCGTGTTACAAGAGTATGTTGCAGATTACTTATTTCCAAATGTCAATATAGTGCTTATGTTTTAGAAAGACCATTAGTGATCTTGGAAATAAGGCATACAATTATCCAAATTTAAAACTAATAAAAGTGGCTGGGCATGGTTGCTCACACCCGTAATCCCAGCACTTTGGGAGGCCAAAGTGGGAGGATGGCTTGAGTGCAGGAGTTTGAGATCAGCCTGGGCAACAGAGTGAGATTCCTGTCTCTACAAATAATTTCTAAAATGAGCTTGGTGTGTATGGGGCATGTGCCTATAATCCCAGCTGCTCAAGAGGCTGAGGTGGGAGGATTCCCTGAACCCGGGAGTTTGGGGCTGCAGTGAGCTGTGACTGTGCCAGTGCACTCTGTTCTGAGTGACAGAGCAAGACCTTGTCCCCAGAAAAAAATTTTTTTAAATAATAATTTGTATATTGAAAGTATACATTGAAACAAATTGAGAATACACACTAAAATGATAATGATAGGATATTATTTTGTGCTGGGAACAAGAGCAATTTTATATTTTTTTTTATTTTCCACAATAATTCTTATTATTTTTATTTCAAAAGGACTAAATAAGGGCAAGGTTATGTAAAATGATAAGGGAACGATTGCATTGTTAATAATTAGTTTTAATGCATAATATTTTGCATTTCATTTCTTGTCTTTGAATTATAAATAAAGTAATATATATTTTAATATTTGATCATGCTTAGGGTACTGGGATGAAATATGTGAAGAAACCTACAGTAATACTAAACAGTCATTTTGATGGAGAATGTTTTGAAAGTTCATTTTTTATTACCATACCCTAGTACATAATATCTATTATTGGATTAATGCCTTATATTAAAAAATTAATTTCATGAGCTCACCTTGGGATTATACTCAGAAAAGTGTAAGAAAGCTGTTGTACATGACTATAAGTCAGTTTTTCAATTGCTTTTAATCAAACAATATATTTAAAGCTTCACATTTCAGCCTTGCCATGTAAAGGAGCTTGGAGTAGTAGCTGGCGTCTTTATAGCAAGAAAAGTCCCAACAAACTGAAAATGAACAGTTTTTCTAGGCCCACCAGAGCACTGGAGTCACGAGGCAAATCGCCTCCCAGAAATCCAGAAACACAGGGCAATGAGCAATTCAGAGAGGCAGAGCGGAGAGCCGCGGGGTGCAGCAGGCGCTGCTGGAGCCATCCATGTGTGGGAACACTTACAGGGTCATTCTGATGACCCGATGAAGGCTGAGCACTGACGAGGCTGGGCGTGAAAATCCTGGGGCCTGCAGTCTTGGGACGTGGCCCACACTTGTGTGGATGTTACCTGCAAAAATACCACCAGGTTCTCATGGGGAAAATCTGAAAAACATTCCCTAGTGTTTTGGCAAGAGGAGGGGGAATTAATTATGATTTCTCTGTCACAAAAGCCTACACTCCAGGGAAAATATTTCCCTTGAGCCCTATCCGAGCTGGTGAAAGATACTCTTCCCACACCAGACACCTCTAGCCTTCATGCCTCACATTAAGGGATTTAAAAAAAAAAAGAAGAAAGAAAGAAAAAGGAAAAATGGCTTTACCACTTTGGAGAAAAAATTGTAATTATCAAGGTCACAGCCTTTACACAGGCTGGTAAAATGCTGAGATTTAAGTATTTTATATCTACTTCATATATGTATACACACACACACACACACACACACACATACACATATATATGTGTGTATATAGCTGAATGATCGGGAACCATGGCACAGTTGTATTTATTTGAGGCAGGATCTCTGTCACCCAGTGCAGTCGTGCGATCAGGACTCATTGCAGTATTGACTCCCTGGGCTCCATGGATCCTCCCATCTCAGCCTCCTGAGTAGCTGGGACTACAGGCACATGCCACCATGCATAGCTAATTTTTTGTTTTTGTAGAGCTGGGGTCCCATTATTTTGCCAGGCTTGTCTGAACTCTTAGGCTCCAGTGATCCTCCTGCCTTGGCATTCCAAAGCATTGAGATTACAGGCATGAGCCACTGTGCCTGGCCTTAATTACAGCCCTGTAGACTTCCCCTTCCCCATACCTGGCTACTACACCAGCAGAGCTTCTGTAGAATAACAGGGACTTGCAGTGGAAAAATATGAAAAGCATAGGGTCTCTCTAAGGAAGAGTAATTAGGGAGCCCAGAATCAAGAGGGAAGACAAAAACGAGAACATTGGAGGACCTGGAAATTCCTGGCAGCTAAAGCGACAGCACACATTCAATAAAGGCCAGCTCCCGCCCAGGTTAACACAAACGCTCATGCTAAAGGCCTCTGACCGCAGCTCCTACTGCCTGATATGAGTTCAACTTCCAACAAAAAACCACAAAGAATGTCAAAAGACACGAATAACAGAATAGTCTAAAGTAAACAACAAAACTAGCCCCAGATAAGACAGAGAAGTTGGTATTATGAGAGCGGGAATTTAAATAACTGTTTCCCTTAGGGCCCTCATGGGAAAGGTACAGACGTGGCTGCACAGTGCGCAGAGAGTGGAAATTCTAGGAAAAAAATCAAAAGGAATTGCTAGAACTCAAAACCGTAAGAACAGAATTGAAAACTGAACAGAATTGAGAATGCTCTTGATGGGCTTCTCAGGACCCTGGGCATGGGCAGGGAAGAGTCAACAGAGGGAGGGCCCAGAAGATTCTCAAGCTGAAGTGCAAAGACAATGAAAATCAACAGAACATTCAGTAACTGTGGCACAATTTTATTTATTTATTATTATTTTTTAAGAGGCAAGGTCTCACTGCATTGCCCAGGCTGGAGCGCAGTGGTGCCATCACAACTCACTGTAGCTCCTGACTCCTGGGTTCAGGTGATCCTCCTGCCGCAGCCCCTAGGCTAGCTGGAACTACAGGCTAACACCATCATGCCCAGCTAATTTTTGAAAATTTTGTAAAGATGCTGTCTCACTGTGTTGCCCAGGCTGGTCTCCAATTTCTGGCCTCAACAACCTTCCTGCCTCAGACTCCCAAAGGGCTGTGGTGATAGTCATGAGCCACTATGCCTGGCCAATGGGACAGTTTTAAAAGGTGTACATTCACATAGTTGGAATACCAGAAACAGAAGAAAGACAAAACAGAGGCAGAAGAAATATTTGAAGTGAGAACGTCTGAGAATTTCCCTAAATTAATGACAAATGCCAAACAATACTCAGAGAACACCAAGAAGAATACCTACCAAAACCAAAAACCAAGAACAGAACTAATAGACTACACCTAGGCATATACTGTTCAAACTTCAGTAAGACAAAAAACCAAGACAAACTTGAAAGAAGCCGGCAGTGTGGGGCTGGAGAGCTTTACCTGTAGAGGAGCAAGGATGAGAGTTACAGTGTACTACTATTCAGAAACCATGCAAGCAAAAGGAGTGAAATAAAATATTTAACATATTGAACAAACAAAAACCCACCCATGATTCTTTATCCGCTGAAATTATCCTTCCAATGTGAAGCAGAAATAAATTCTTTTAAGACAAACAAAAATAGGAAATTCAACATCAGTAGACCTGACTTGCAAGAAATGTGAAAAGACTTTCTTCACTGACGAGGAAAACTTACATAGATCAGATTTGGAGTGATAAAAAGAGATCAGAGAAGTTAGAGTGAAGATTAAATTCTTCCAAAATATGACTGTTTCTTTAAAGTAGGTGTCCTCACCATGTATTGAGTGATTATGGCACAAAGATCATTGAAATGAATGACAGCAATGTCAGAAAGGAACTGGAAATATTCAGTGTTAGGGTCCCTGCATTATGTGTAATGAAGTATATTGTTGTTGTGTTTTGAGACAGAGTCTTACTCTGTTGCCAGGCTGGAGTGCAGTGACACGATCTCGGCTCACTGCAACCTTTGCCTCCGGGTTCAAGCCATTCTCCTGCCTCAGCCTCCTGAGTAGCTGGGACTACAGGCAGGTGCCACCACACCCGGCTAATTTTTGTATTTTTGGTAGAGACGAGGTTTCACCATGTTGGCCAGATGGTCTTAATCTCCTGACCTTGTGATCCACCCGCCTCAGCCTCCCAAAGTGCTGGATTACAGGTGAGAGCCACCACGCCCAGCCATATATTGTTGTTTTAAGATGAATTTAGATTCATTAAAATATATATTGTAAACTCTAGGGAAACCTTTAAAAACATTAAAAATATAAATTATTATATTTATAGTAAGTAAAAAATAATATGTTAATAAAGGCAACAAGTCAAACCACATACAATGCTCAATTAAAGCACAAAAGAAGAAAAGAACAAATGCAATGAACAGAAGACATTTACTAAGATGATGGAGATTAATTCAATCACTGTAAATTAATAATTACTTTAAATGGGAATGGTGTAAGTACAATTAAAGCAGAGAACAAGACTAGATCAAAAGCCAATACCCAAATAAATGTTTTCTACAAGAAACCCATGATAGAGAAAAAAAATCACAGTTTAAAAAATAAGGATGTGGGGCCAAATGTGGTGGCATACACCTGAAATTCCAGCTCAGGAGAGGCTGACATGGGAGGATTTGAGCCCGTGAGTTCGAGGCCTCAATGAGGTCACTGCACTTCAGCCTGGGCAACACAGTGAGACCCCATCTCTTAAAAAAAAGAAAAGTATAGAGATGGGAAAACAATGTAGCAACACTGTGCTGGGTTGAATAGTGCCCCCCTTAAATCATGTCCACACAAAACCTCACAACCAGAAGCTCAGAACGTGACCTGGGTTGGAAATGGGGTCTTTGCTGATGGAATTAGTCAAGATGGATTCGAGTGGTTCTAAATCAAAAGATTGGCGTCCTTATGAAAAAGAACACGGATACACAGGACACAGAGACACACAGGAAGAACAGCATGTGATGAGGAAGGCAGAGGCTGAAGTCACGCAGCCGACCGTCAGAGTGCCACGGATTCCAGCCACCACCAGAAGCCAGGAAGAGGCAAGGGAGGGTTCTTCCTGAGAGACTTCAGAGGGAGCCTGGCCCTGCCTGCATGTTAATTTCACACTTCCAGCCCCAGACCATGAAAGAACCCATTTAGTTGATTTCAGCAGCCCAGCTGGTGGTTTGTGACTGCAGCCCTGGAGAACTGGTACCGTGTTGACACTATGAAAGCAAAGCTAGGGTCGCCATAGTCATTTCAGACACAGTAGACTTTAGAAGAAGGAGGATTATCAGGGTAAAGTGGGGACTGCATGATGATAAAGGGGTCAGCTTTCCAAGAAGACATGACAATCTTCACCAGCGAGAGTGGCCTAAGGAGACACGACTAAAAGTAGCAGGGTATCTTGAGTGGCATCCTGGAACAGAAAAAGGACATTAGATAAAGAAACCCTAGATAAAGGGTAAACTTTATTTATATAACGTATCAGTATTGCTTAATTAATTGTAACAAATATGCCCACTATATCAGATGTTAATAACGGGAACTGAGTGTGGTTTACATGTGAACTTTCTGTACCTTCTTTGTAAATCTAAAACTGTTTTAAAATAAATTGTTTGTGTGTGTCTGTGTAGTTCATGAGAAATGCATGACTACACAATTTAAGAAAAAGTTAAAATGTCTCGTATGTTGAAAACATTTTACCTTAAAAATGAAAGTGCTGTATTTAAAAAAAACAAATCTTGAGTTACTATTTTTCACTCATCATCAAATGCTCACAGATTAGAAGATGAAGCTAACATCTAGGTGGGTATTCTGAATTGGCGAGTGTCATACCCCTCATGTGAATTCAACTTAAAAACTTTGGAAAAAATAATTGAAAATATTACAATATCCTTCTTAAAAGGTCCATACCATTTGACTAAGTCATTCATTTCTTGAAACGTTTTAGAAGGCAGGTGTCAAAATAGAAGCAAAGGTTTTGGCTTCAAGATGTCAGAAAGGACACTGACTTACAAGATTGCATATTAAATAGGATGTGCCTTGTGTAATGTCTAGATACAGCCAGCAGTTTCCCAGGAGAAGGCCACTGTGTTCTTCATATTCTGTCTTTATAAAATGTATGTCAGGAGCTGAGCTGGAGAGTCGAGCTGCCAGTTGTTGGAATTTGCCGATTAAGACAAGCCAAAATGAAGGTAATGGCCCAGGCTTGTGTCACCAACTGTGAGAGTATAGGCAAGAGGCTAATCAGACAAAGTGCCAGTCCTAAGCGCCACCCATCAGCCCAGTTCTGATTTCCCCGAAGAACAGCAGGTGTGGGGCAGGGGGGCGGGGATTCTATCTCTTTTCCAAAGAAAGGCTGCTTACATCTGTGGACGTGCAGGCTCCGAGGATGGGTCAGGGCCAGGGCTAGGAGGGGGGGAAGTACTAAACCTAAGTCAGAGTAGAGAACGTGCCTTAAAGTCACCTACACCTGATAAGAAAGGAGGCTCCAAGGAAAGCTTTCAAGTGAGGGTCTCCAGTCAACGAGCTGGAGGACAGGAACGACGCCTAACAGCGTGGCTGGCCGGGCCTGGTAGTTGCGGCAGCTCCCATCAGAGGCTGCAGTGTGTGGACTGTGCATAAGGTCTGGTGTGGGGAGGGCAGCTTCCCCCATTTACTGCCAGGTGAAGCATCTGTAATGGTCTGTGGTTGGCCTGAAAAATCACACAGGAGATTTTGGCCAGGAGCTGGATTCAACATGCTTATCTGTTGAAAGAATGCTTTTCTGTTGCTGTTTGCAGAAGGGGAAATAGACTCATGTTTCCAAGAGCTGTATATTTTTAAATGAAATGATGTGTGGTAAAATTCTTAAGTGATATTCCTGTTACAATAGACGAAATACTAGAATCATATGCAGATGTTTTAAAGAGTATCAGGAATAAAAATCCAGCCAGACTTGGTGGTACCCATCTGTAGTTTCAGCTTATGAGGAGGCTGAGATGGGAGGATGGTTTGAACCCAAAAGTCCAAGTCCAGACTGGACAGCATAGCAAGACCCACATCTCCAAATAAATAAATACATTTTTAAAATTATTACTTAAGAAAGAGAAAAAGGGAGTGTTAGAGAGACATCATGTTGCTGAATGCAAAGCACCAGTGAGTTAAAAACTATACTTCTTGTTTGCTGCTCAGGAAGTGATATGATAAAATGTTATAGCCTGGAAAAAAATTAATGATAATCTAATAGCAACACAAATGCTTAACAAATCTTTCTTGTATCTTTGCAAAACAAGGTGACAGAAATAAAGATTTCTAAAATATATATCTGAATCATATAATCAACGACTTTTTCCCTAAACTTACCAACAGTGGTAATGAAGAAGCACTACAAACTTCTCTCTAAATGCCTGTGAGGCACCTACAACAGTTTTTTATATACTGTAACACACCAATAAACTAAAAATCACAGAAAAATACTGACCAGTATTCTGATTACACTGCAAAAATCTGGAAATAATCACAGCAGCATATTTTTAAAATTAAAACAAAAAGCAAAGTAAAAATCTTACCACTTGGAAGTTTTAAAAAATATTTTGGGTCCAAGATAAAATAAAATTAGCAGTCATGGAGTATCATTGTATACTGAATTCCACTAATGTAGCCAAAGCTGATTCAGAAGAACTTTTATAGCCTTAAACAAAAAAAAACAAGAAATAAAAAATTTCAAGTTTTTAACATTTAAGTCAGGAAGGGAGATGAAATGTAATAACAAATACACACAAATACGGAAGAAATTGATGAAAATATAAACTAGTAGCAAATAAGGAATAGAAGTGACGTATGAATCCAATATCTCTTTTTGGGAAAAAGAGTAAAAAGAAATGACAATATTCTAATTTTAAGAAAAGAAAAGGCACAGATACATGAAATTGCATATAGAAACACTGCCAATATGGTTTTTAGGCAGAAATCTGTAAATTCATAAATCAGTGAAGATGCATAATATGTATATACTCTCAAATATGTATAATTCAGGATTCATTAGCAAAGAAAACTCATCGTGACGAGTAGACTAATACTCCTTAGTATGTTAAAAAAATACCCATTTTTTTTTACTTATTATATCTAATCTTAACATGAAGAATAATATATTTTCTATGTTATATTTTGTGAATGAGTAATCATCAAGGAACTATTAAAGTGAGATGACAGGAATATCTACAATAATCAGTGTTTAACATTGTTTTGTACATTAGAGACAATGCAGTAAGGGCTAAATTAATGTGATATTAGCAATTGAAGAAGAGAACACACATTTGTTTAATTTCAGATGTTATAAATATTCACCTAACATACCAGAAAAATAAACTTTAAAAATATTTAGAACCAAAAGAAAAGTATTCAGTAAGTCTTGAGCCTCAAAATTAGCATAAATTTAGTAGTTTTCCTGTGTGTTTCAAATAGTCATTCAAAAATACAATGAGGGGCTGGGTGCGGTGGCTCACGCCTGGAATCCCAGAACTTTGGAAGGCCCAGGCAGGTGGATCACTTGAGCCCAGGTGTTTGAGACCAGCCTGGGCAAAGCTGAAACCTGTCTCTGCAAAAAAATACAAACAACTAGCCAGGCATGGTGGTGTGTGCCTGTTATTCCAGCTGAGGTGAGGTAAGGGAGGCTGAGGTGGGAAGACTGCCTGAGCCTGTGATGCAGAGGTTACAGTGAGCCATGATTGTGTCACTGCACTCCAGCCTGGGCAACAGAGCAAGACCCTGTCTCAAAAATAATAAATATATATAGCTTTAAAAAATACAATGAGAAGCTTCAAGCTGAGGATGGTTGGTGTGGGAGCAGTGGATAGTGAGGATGGGTTTGATTGCTAATGGTTACAAGGTTTCTTTTAGATGGATGAAAATGTTATAAAAAAAAAAGATCGACCGGGCGCAGTGGCTCACACCTGTAATCCCAGCACTTTGGGAGGCCGAGGCGGGCAGATCACAAGGTTAAGAGATCAAGACCATCCTGACCATCTACTAAAAAATACAAAAATTAGCTGAGTGTGGTGGTGCATGCCTATAGTCCCAGCTACTCAGGAGGCTGAGGCAGGAGAATTGCTTGAACCCGGGAGGTGGAGGTTGCAGTGGGCTGAGATGGGACCACTGCACTCCAGCCTGGCGCCTGATGACAGGAAGACTCTGTCTCAAAAAAAAAAAAAAAAAAAAAGATCATGGTGTTGGTTGCCAAATCCTATGAATAAACAAAATGCAAAGAAGAATAAAAGCAGAATAACACAGGAAAAAGGGGAGGTTGACCTTCTTAGCATGTGAAACACTTGTACAAAAAATTAGCATGTGACAGTCCGTAACCTACAATTCAGTAAGAAAAATAAAGTTTGTCTTTGTCTCAGGGTACAAGCAAATATAAATGGTCGGAAAATATGAAAAGATTTCTCAAGTTACGAATAAACAGGGAACTGGAAATTATCAGCATACTACTATTTCATTTTAGAGCAAATTGACAAAAATGTAAGTCTTGATGTTACAGAGAATTATTGAATATATAGATCAAAGAGAAGTTTCAAACTCTGCTATTGTAACTGAATTGATAGAGTCAATTTGGAAAAGAATTTGTCAATATTTTGTAAATATAAAGATGCATATATCCTTTGATAAGACATATTTATATGTGTGTTTGTACAAATTTACTGGAGTCACATTTATTAATAGGGAGAAATCTAAAAATTATAATCTTGAGGAATAAAAGCTATTTACACAAGAACAGGAAGTCTAATGATATGCAGAAGCATTTGGGTATCTGGGGGCCATCCATACACATTATTTTGTCCGTAGAAGTCCTTTGCACACGAAGAGTAGAGTCTTCTCACCTCCACTTCCCTCCCTCTTCGTGGTGTTACTGATCATTTAACTGGCACTTTGCGCTTGTCTTCAGCTGGTAACTGAAGCTACTATTTAACAAGTGTACTTTTGTTGCTCTCTGAATGTCTCCAAATGATAGTCAAAGAACTTGAGTGAGGTAGTATGGATGGCTGAAATGTTTGCTGTTCTAGCACTCCGCAGGCTAAATCCAGCTGATCTCATGGAATCAAGTTTGTATCTCCTTCTGTCACCACTCCATGGCTTTTCTTAGCAGATAAGTAATTGTCTTTAGTAATAGGTATGGGAGTCCTCAAGTTCTACCTATTTGTTCCACCTGCTAAGTCTTCCCTTTGTCTTCCTCGGTGGGGTCCTAGTGTTAATGCTTCTCTAAAGGGACTACCATTTCTTCCTCAATGAAGCCTCACACTGCTTCTGTCTCTTCCTTGTTCTATATCATGGAAAGAAATGGATAATCTCTTTGAGGCCTTACATAGGCTTTGCAATTCCTCTATATCACAAGTTGCTAGAAGGCAAGAACTGTATTGCATTTATATTTTTGTCTGATAAGTTTGTTAGCAGAATGTCTAGGTAAAGGTAGTTCTCAAAAATTAGTTTTGTAAGTTAAATGGATGCTTGAATATGTAAAGAAGACAGTAATGTGAAACAAGCATCTTCAGACTTGCTCCTCAATAAACACTTTAGATAACATAAATAAACTTGTTTGCTTAAATTACACATACTTTGTTTTTGCACCATTCTGTACTATTAGAGTAATAAATTGTAAAGCTTAAATGTTCTTAATATGTTATATAGTATATATACATCCATATATTAAAGACATAATTTAGACTATATTGTTTCACAGTTTATTACTTTCACTCTATAATATAGAATGTTAAAATATATGGTTTATAACATATATTTATGATTTAAACTGTGTATTATATACTTATATGTAATATATATTATGAAATATATATTATTTAACACATTATTAACACATGTTAACAAGTGTTAAAGGATGTTTCTTTTTAAAAAAACTTTATTTTGAAATTATTTCAAACCTACAGAAAATCTGCAAAAATAACACACAGTACTATCTTACTCAGATTTAACAATTTCAGACATTTCCACATTAATTCTTCTTTATCTGTCTCTACAAATATAAACACAGACAAATTATTATTTTTCCCAATCTATTTTTACATGACTTGCATACATCATGTCTTTTTATCTCTAATAATTCAGTGTGTGCTTCCCAAGAGAAAGGATGAGGGTGTTTCTTTTCAACTAAAGAGACTACTCAAAAATTCAGATGTATTGAAATAGTGCAAGATTTTTTTCCTTTATTTTTACCTGTGTTTTGATTTACACTTTTCATTAAGATGCAGCCCTACTGTGGAGTTAGACTTTCAAGTTTGTGTCAATTTCCTATTTGTATGATCTTAAAACACAAAAACAGTTTTTAATTTTATGTATGTCTCTCATTGCACCCAGCTTAAACTTATGAGTATTAGACCGTCTCTTCAGTATTTCTCATCATCATTGCTATTAAGTCAGGTTAGGAAGGAGACCCGCACAAAGAGTGACTCAGGAGAAGAAGAAAAGGGGGACCATGGAATGAATCTTAAAAGAAAGTTTTTGGAAAACACTGATTGATTGATAGATTTCTAAGTCCATTGTTATTGAATGTGTTCGAATCTAGAGTAATATCTTGGAAATATACATTATGTCATCATTGGATTAGGATCTTTTCATGTGGTATTTCTGGTGTAAGTAGTGTCTCTGGAAACCTTGGGTAGTGAAATGTTCCAGATGCAGGAAGATAACAACAAACTGTATGATTTATTGACTGAAAAATGTTTTGTGTATCACTAGTAATCATTTTTATTCAGGGCAATTCTTGTCTTCTATTTTTTTGATTAATTAAAAATTAACCAAACAGGTCATATCTTTTCCCCTCTCCCCATTGGCATTTCAGCAATTACAACTCTTGGGACAAGGGTTTGAAATTAGCCTTTCTGATTGGGATTTTGCCATAGGTGTAAATATACTTAGTAGGATATATAAACATACTTTGCTAGTAAAGTTATTATGGATTTAGCGAGATACTGAGATAAAAACTTTTGCTGCTTTTAGATCACTGTTCTGAGAACAGTGACAATTACTCTCAGAAATTGCTTAGTAACTAACATCAATTGTCATTTCCCTCTATTCAAATCAGCTTAAGATTTCTCTTTCCAGCAATAATGAAGTGAATGTGACTAGACTTGTTTTTGTATCACAAGTCACTAGAAAAGCTGAACAAAACCTGTGAAACAACTGTATGTATTCATTAAACAGTAAGCAGTGTGGCACTGCGATCCCTTAGAGGAGGGAAACAAGAGCCGTACAATTGACTTGGCTTTTTGCCTGGAGACCTTTATGGACTGCAGTGTAGTGAGAAGAATTCCAAGCAGGACACGGCAGATCACTAGATTGAGAAGGCAGAGACCAGAGTTCGGAGAGAATGCAGCAACTTAAATTTGCAGAATATAGAATGAGAGAGGAGGATGCTACACAGAGAGAGAGAGAGCTCAAGAAATCTGGGTTCTCTTGCATTTATTTATTTATTTGTTTGTTTTGAGATAGAGTCTTGCTTTGTCACCAGGCGCCAGGCTAGAGTGCAGTGGTGTGTTCTTGGCTGACTGCAACCTCTGCCTCCCGGATTCAAGCAATTCTCTTGCCTCAGCCTCCCGAGTAGCTGAGACTACAGGTGCATTCCACCACACCCAGCTAATTTTTTTTGTATCTTTTTAGTAGAGACAGGGTTTCACCATGTTGGCCAGGATGGTCTCGATCTCTTGACCTCGTGATCCGCCCGCCTCGTCCTCCCAAAGTGCTGGGATTACAGGCTTGAGCCACCATGCCCGGCCTCTCTTGCATTTATTGATGAGTATGAAGCTATACATGCATACAGTGAGTCTCCACAGAGCTAAATAGACAATAAGACAGGATCTACAACCTATATGATTTTCAGAGGTTACACAAGACTAGATGACTTTCTAATTCTAACCAGCAGGAATGGAGGATCCTTATTAAACATATAAGGACCATTAAATAAAAATTAGGTGGGCCTGGTGGCATGCTCCTGTGATCCCAGCAACACGGGAGACTGAGGCAGGAGAGTCGCCTGAACCTGGGAGGCGGAGGTTGCGGTGAGCCGACTCCAGCCTGGACATCAGAGTAAGATTATGTCTCAAACAAACAAGCAAACAAAGAAAATAACCATTAAATAGGACCATTAAATGGGCATATTAAATAGGTATCCCAGAAGGGTAATGCTTTAGTAGTATGACCAAAATAGCCTTAGGTTAAAGGCCACCTTAGACCTTCCCTTTAAAAACTTTAAAATACTCTTGAAAAGATCAAACTGATCAGCATATAACTTTACTGCTGGAATAAAGACAAACACCCTTTAAAAGAAGATGGAAAAATATAGCACAGAACAACATAAAATTCACAATATGCAGAATCCAAAAAGAATTATTAGCATACCAAGATTCAGGAAAATGTTAACACATAACCTGAAAAAAAATCACTCATTTTAAACAGCCCAAGAAATGAGAGAGATGATTGAATAACCAGACAAGAAAATGATAAAAGCTACTATTGATGAGCTTAATGGTTTAAAGAAACAATGAAGACAATGAAGGCAATAATGGAATATATAAGAAGAACCAAATGAAATTTTTAGAGCTCAAATATAATTTCTGAAATGATTTTGTCACCAGACATGACTCAAAGCAAATAGGACAATGCAGAAGACAAGAGAAGTTGGGGTGCCCACTGTCACCACTGTTACTCAAATAGTACTTGAAAGTCCTAGCAAGAGCAATCAGACAAGAGAAAGAAAGAAAGGGCATCCAAACTGAAAAGGAAGACATCAAATTGTCCTTGTTTGCAGATGATGCAATCTTATATTTGGAAAAACTTAGAGATTTCATCAAAAAAACTATTAGATTGGTACAAACATAATTGTGATTTTTCTCTCTAACATAATTACATATGTTAGAAAATTATACAATTACATAATTGCATAATTCTAACATAAAATATAGTTAGAATGCATAGGATTTAGTATTTGATAGCACAATAGAGTGACTACAATCAACAATAATTTACGGTACATTTAAAAAAAACTAAAAGAGTGTAACTGGAATGTTTGTGACACAAAGAAATAATAAATGCTTGAGGAGATGAATACCCCATTTACCTTGATATAATCAGTATGCATTATATGCCTGTACCAAAATATCTCCTGTACCACATAAATATATACACCTACTATGTATATGTAAAAATATAAACATTTTAACAAGAAGAACTTGAAAACATAATAATATGGTTATCTGAACTAAAGCACGGTGGAAAAATAGACTAAAATAAAGAAAATGTGGGACCGTGTCAAAGTGTCATACATATATGTAATAGGAATTTCAGAAGAGGGGAGGAAAAATGTTTTTGAAAATATTAGCTGGAAATTATTCAAATAAGATGAAAGCTATAAACACACAGATCTGAGAAGCTCAGTGGATTCCAAGGTCGAGAAACAAAAAGAAAAACATGTCTAGGAACATGAAGATAAAATTGGTGGTAAGTAGTGATAGATAAAAGACTTAAAGGCAACCCAGATGGTGTATATTAAGATATGATGGGCTGGGTGCAGTGGCTCATGTCTATGATCCCAGCACTTTGGGAGGATCACTTGAAGCGAGGGGGTTGAAAGCCACCTGAGCAACAAAGTGGCACCCCGTCACTACCGAAAAAAATTTTAAAGTAAAAAATAAATAAATTATCTGGTCTCAGTGGCATGCACCTGTAAATCCCAGCTACTAGGGAAGCTGAGGTAGGAGGATCGCTTGAGCCCAGGAGTTTGAGACTGCAGTAAGCTATGATTATTCCACGATACTCCAGCCTGGGTGACGGAGCAAGACCCTGTCTCTGAAAAATTAAGAAAAATATGTACGTGAGGACAGAGATAATACATTTTTATTAATTTCTTATTGAAATAAACAAGAAAATTTTACTAATTTCTTATGAAATGACAAAGGAATACTATTTTTAAAGTGCTAAAAGAGAGCCTGTCCACTTTTTGACTTTCATATCTAGCAAAATAATCTCATGAAAATGTAGGCAAACTCTAGATTTTCAGTCAAACAAAAGCTAGGAGAATTGTCACTAGCAGACATGCTCTAGAAGAAATGTATAGTAAGTTCCTTAGACAAAATGAAAATAATATCAGATGAAAAATGTATCTCTATAGAGTAATAATAAGTGCTATGAACAGCAAATATGTAGAGAATTATTTTAAAATATTTCTTGGAAGGTATTCATAGCAATATCAATGTGTTACGGTATTTTAACATGAATAAAAGTAAAATATAAGGAAATAGCACACAATTTTGGGGTGTAGAATTGAGCTGTGGTGAGGTTCTTGCTTTACACGTTCAATAGAATTACAGTATTTGACACCTGACTGTACTTAAAGATGATTGTTGTAAATCTTAAACACCAAAAAAGTCATAGTTTTAATCCCACAGTAAATATAGAACTGAATGCTAAAAATTCAACCAATTGAATTTTTTACAAGGCAGGAAAAGGAGGGAAGGACAATGAACAGATTCGACAAACAGAAAAACAAACAAAAAATGATGCTTGGCTTAAACTCTACCACTTCAATAATGACATTAAATACAGATAGTTTAGATTTGCATTGTGCAAAATGGTAGCTACTAGCCACTTGTGAGTATCGGGCACCTGAAAAGGACCTATCCCAAACGAAGACATATGGCAGGTGCATCTTAAAACAACCAGATTCTGAATATTTAGTATGGCCCTTTTTTAAGTTTATATTTTTACATTGATTACAGGTTGAAATATATTTTGGTGATATTGGGTTAAATAACTTACTAAAATTAATTCCACTTGTTTCCCCTTTTCAATATGGCTACAGAATTTTTTTAAAAATTACATTGTGTGCCTTACATTGCATTTCTATTAAACAGCTCTGAACTGGACAGTCCAACTAAAAGGCAGGAATTGTCAGACGCGATAAAGAAGCTTGGCCTGACAAATGAAGCTCACAAAAAAGAGATTTTAACTCTAAGCAAATAAGCTGAAGTAAAAGGAAAAATCATAAAAGAGTTAGAGTAGTTATTAAGTTAAGACAGAGCCGGCTTCAGGCAAGCAATACTACCAGCAATAAAGAGGGACATTTTGGATAATAAAAGACACAGTTCATCAAAAAGACATAAAAATTCTTCATGCCTATGCACCAAATAACAGTTTCAAAAGACAGGTAGCAGAAACTCAACAAACTGAAAAAAGTAATGGGCAAATAATAATATTTAAAGACATTAGCATTCCCCTCTCAGTAATTGAGAGAACAAGTACACAGAAAATCAGTAAGGATAGATACACAAAACCCAAACATCACCGTTAGCCAACTTAACCTAATTGACATTTAGACAACACTCCATCCTCAAAGGGCAGAATGCCTATCTGCTCAAGTGTGCATGGTTTAGTCACCAACGTAAATCATGCACAGGTCAGAAATATTATCACAGCAAATTCAAAAGAGCTGGATCTATAGAAAATATGTTCTCTGATTATAACACAATTAAAAATAGCAAAATGAAGTCTGGCATATTTCCAAATGTTTGGGAATAAAAGAACATGCTTCTAAATAAAATAAAAATAAATGAGAAAATATTATGAAGTAAATTAAAATGTAGCATACTAAAACTTTTGGAATACTATTGAAGCTTAGAAATATATAACTTTAAATGCCCACATTAGAAAAGTTCTAAAAAATCATTAATCTAAGCTTCAATCCTAAGAAACTACAAAAGGAAAAAGCAAAGTAGAGCCAAAGAAAGTAGAAGAAAGGAAATCGTAAAAACAAAAGCAGAAATTGATGTTACAAAACAGACAAATAATAGAGCAAAGTGGTGTAACCAAAAGCAGATTATTTGAAAAGATGAATGAAAGTAAGCAACTTTCAGTTAGACTCATCAAGATAAAAAAGAGGACACAAACTACCAATATCAGAAAAGAAAGTGGGAGCATAACTACATGCTTTAAAACTTTAAAAATTATAAGGAAATGTTATAAATATTTGTCATTAATAAATTTGACAATTAGATGAAACAGACAAACTTTATGTAAATCAACAAAACTGTCACAAGAAGAAATAGAAATCTAAATAGCTTATGTCTGCAAAAGATATTGTATTTATTATTTAAAAATTAAGGAAATCTTCAAACTTCATTGGTTTCATTGATGAATTCTAGGAAATAGAAAGATGTAATGACAATCCTACAGAAAAACCTTTCAAAAATTACAGGAGAAAGAAACATATATGGAACCTTGCTTTCGGAGGTCAGCATTGCACTAATACAAAAACAAGGCAAGAAAAGGCAAATATACACCATAACAGTTACGAACATAGGCACACACATTTTTAATAATACTATTGAACAATCAATCCAGCAACAGGTAAAAAGTATAAGCAAAATGACCAAGCAATGTGTATCCTAGGAACACAAATATTGCCTAACATTTAAAAAATCAATGTCATTTATTATGCTAAAAGAATAAAGGAAGCCAGGTGTGGTGGCTCACGCCTGTAATCCCAACACTTTGGGAGGCTAAGGTGGGCAAGGTCAGGAGTTTGAGACCAGCCTGACCAATATGATGAAACCCCATCTCTACTAAAAATAAAAAAATTATCCAGGCACTGTGACACACACCTGTAATCCCAGCTACTCAGGAGGCTGAGGCAAGAGAATCACTTGAACCAGGAGGCAGAGGTTGCAGTGAGCCAAGATCAGGCATGGGCCACAGAGTAAAACTCCATCTCAAAAAAATAAAAAAAAAGGAATAAAGGAGAAAATTAATGATTATCCCATAGACACACACACATACACACACACACACACACACACACACACACACACACACACACAGAAGCACCTGATGAAATTCCATACCTTTCTTGATAAAACTCTCCACAAAACTAGGAATAGAAGGCAATTTCCTTAATGTGATAAAGGGCATCTACAGAAAATTTTTGCTTTTTAGTTTAAAATCATCATAACATTACAGAAAATTTTTCTCACACATCTTAGTGTGGTTTCATAGATACAAAGAGACTTGTGTTATTATAATACAGTTATCAAAATATCAGGAAATAGATGCTGTTAAATTATTGCCATTCAATCTTTATACCCCATTCAAGATGAACCAGTTGCCTCATTGAAATATTTTACAGCAAACTGATGGAGTCCAGAATTATGCATGCATTATGAGTTCCTGTCTCTTTGCTTTACTTTAGTTTTTCAGTCTTTTCTGGACTTTGATGGCATTGGCACTTTTGAATTATTATAGGGACATTATCTTTAGAAACTCTCTTAATTTGGGTTTGTCTGATGTTTCCTCATGATTGGATTTAGCTTGTGTATTTTTGTGGAAATGCCATAAACTGATACAATAATCTTCTCACTGCATTATATCATAGGATGCATAATTTTGATATATTTCATTCTTTAAATTTGTTCATATTGATCCTCTTGATTAAGGTAGTATCTACCCAGCTAAACTATAAAGTTACTATTTTTACTTTATAATTTTATAGTTATTTTTATAATTAATTTTTATTTTTACTCAAATCTTCCCAGAATTAGGCAGTATAAAAACATTCAAGCTGGATTTTGTGTCTTTCTGACATGTTCTCATCATTCTTTGAACACCTCCTTGCTATGCCACAAAAGCTCCAATTCCATCTTATGCTTTCCCTGTCTGTCTCTACAATTATCCATTTTCCCAAGTAGCTCTGGTTCCTTTAAGTAGAAAATAGTATGGAGAAGCCAAGAACTGGGTGCAGAAGGTGCTCATTGCTATTGCGCTGTCACTGTTCCAGGCTGTCTTGGTGGGTAGAAGCAGCGAATATATATGTGTATATATATATATATATATATGCATGTGTGTATATGTATGTATTCAGTAAGTACATATATACATATCTATATGTCTATATTTATATTTATAGATATACTTTGAAAATCATTAGTTCACACTAATACACTGAATTGCAATCACACCACAGGGATTATTTCTCCCTTTTTTTGGTACTTGTAACTCCCATCTCCAAAAGAGAGAAACTTGGCTTCCATTACTCTTTTCATTGTTTTGAGACAGAGTCTTGCTTTGTTGTCAGGCTGGAGTACGGTGGCGTGATCTTGGCTCACTGCAACCTTTGCCTCCCAGGTTCAAGTGATTCTCCTGCCTCAGCTTCCCGAGTAGCTGGGATTACTGGCACGCCAGCTAATTTTTATATTTTTAGTAGAGATGGGGTTTCACCATATTGGCCAGGCTAGGTTTGTCTCGAGCTCCTAACCTTGTGATCCACCCACCTCAGCCTCCCAAAGTGCTGGGATTACAGGCGTGAGCCCCCACGCCCAGCCTACATCCATTACTCTTAATACATGTACTTATTTGATTAAGCTCCCACTACGTAGCTCATCTCCCATGGCTGCCACTGCTTCCATTCCCTGTGGGCATTGTCCTCTTCCTATTCAGGTTCTGACTCCCCATTTTGGGTCATCCCAGCACATGGATGCCTTCCTGCCCTTGCTTGGGCTGTTTTTCTATGACAGGTCACCTTACCACATGAATGCCCTCCTCATCTTCACCTTGTGCATGCCCTCCTGTAGGGGAACCCGCCTAGCACTGTGTGAACTTGAACTCCGTGTGGCAGGCTGGCCCACCCAGCACATGACCTCCTCCTCCTGTGTGGGCTTAGAGCCTCGTGCAGGGCAGGCTTCATGCATAGACACTCTCCTCACCCTCTGAAACTGACTGCCAACCAGACCAGCCCTCCATGGGGATGTCCTCCTAGCTTTGTCTTGGCTTTAATTTCAAACACAGGCTGCTTTGACCAACTTCCATGATCTGAGAACCATGGCTGGCTCTCCCTCTCTAGGCCTTTCTTACTTTGCTTTGGCTGTGATTTTCAAACTAAGCCTTTTATGCAAAATGGTGCTTTTCTGTTTCTCGAGCTATGAAGCTTCATGCCCTCTCACACCGCCTCGACTCTGGCCTGAGAGCTCCTACTCCATACCAGGTACACACCACATACTTCTCTACTATTAGGACTAAACTCTTCTAGGAGGTAAAAGAAAAGGAAGAGAGGGTAGGGGAGGGAGAACAG
Source organism: Plecturocebus donacophilus (assembly GCA_004027715.1). Classification (NCBI taxonomy): domain Eukaryota; kingdom Metazoa; phylum Chordata; class Mammalia; order Primates; family Pitheciidae; genus Plecturocebus; species Plecturocebus donacophilus. The sequence goes on along the minus strand of PVKP010002136.1, from coordinate 57,155 downwards.
GAGAAAAACAAGAGGAAGATGTCAAAACTATACTTAATGGTAAACAGACAATCAAAAACAAAAAAACCCAAGCAACAGCAATGACAAACCTGAATATTTTCCCCTAATATTGGAACAAGGCAAGGGTGTCCACTCTCACCACTTCCTTTCCACATCGTACTAGAAGCCTCAGACTGTAAGCCAGGAAAACGAAATTTAAAATATCTACATATAGAAGAGGAAGAAATAAACTCTCTGTATTCACAGATGACATGATTATCTCTTGGATATAATCCTGAGGAATCTACCAAAAAATCTATTAAGATACGTACATTGAGTAAGATTGGAGGATGGAATGACAATATGCAAAAATGAATCATATTTATATATACTAGCAATATACAATTGGAAGTGAAATATTAAAAAATCACTTATAACAGCATAAAAATATGACATAGTGATAAGTTTAATGAATCAAATACTGAACCTCTACACTAAAATCTACAAAGTACTTATAAAAAGAAGTTAAAGATGATCTAAATAAATAGAAAGATATAGTTTCCACAAATTGAAAGATAGTTTTCAATGTTGTTAAGATGTGAGTTTTTCCTAAATTCATGTATAGATTTTATGTAATACAAATTAAAATCCCTTCAGGCTTCTTTATAGAAATTGAAAAGATCATTCTAAAATGATTATGAAAATGCAAAGGCCTCACATAGTCAAAGCAATTTTGGAGAAGGACAAAATTGGTTGGATTATGCTACCTTATTTCAATATTAACTTTATAGCTACATTAATCAAAACAGTATCGATTAGTATAAATATATTTAGATAAATTAATGGAAAACAGTAAATAGAGTAAAAGAAAGCATAGTTACACACATAAGATCAATTGATTCTCAACAAAAATGTAAAGGTAACCAGATTGAAGGAAAGAACTTTTCAACAAATCATGCTTTATAATATGGTTTGAACTTGTGTCCCTGCTAAAATCTCATGTTAAATTATAATCCTCAGTGTGGGAGGTAGGGCCTGGGGGGAGGTGATTGGATCATGGGGCAGTTTCTTCTGGTTTATCACCATCCCCCTTGGTGTTGTCGTGACAATAGTGACTGTGTTCTCATGAGCTCTGGTTGTTTAAAAGTGTGTAGCACCTCCCTCCTCTCTCTTCCTCCTGCTCCGCCCATGGGACCTACTTGCTTCCCCTTTACATGCCAATATGATCATAAGTTTCCCGAGACCTCCCCAGAAGCAGAAGCCACTATGCTTTCTGCACAGCCTGCAGAATTGTGAGGCAATTAATCCTTTTTCTTTATAAATTACCCAGCCTCAGGTATTTAGTATTTATAGCAGTGTGAGAACTGACTAATGCACTTCATATGGAGGAATCTTGACCCTTATATCATCCACAAAAGTTAACAAGTAACAAATAACAGGTGTAAATATTAATGCTAACTTTTAAATGATAACATGCAGAAAATCTAAACTTTTAATTAGATAATGATTTCTAAAGTAGAATACCAAAAGTCTGAATCTTAAAAGAAAGAAAATGGATAAATTGCCTCTCATCTAAATTAAATTCTTCTTGTCTTTGAAAGATACTATCAAATGAAACAGCAGGGCCACAGACTGGGAGAAAATATTTACATTACATATATCTGACAAAGGATTTAGATCCCGAATATATGAAGAACTCCAGCCAGGTACAGTGCCTCACACCTGTAATCCTGGCATTTTGGGAGGCCAAGGTGGGTAGATCATGAGGTAAGGAGTTCGGGACCAGTCTGGCCAACACAGTGAAACCCCATCTCTACTAAAAATACAAAAAATCTGCCAAGCATGGTGACAGGCCCCTGTAATCCTAGCTACTCGGGATACTGTGGCAGGAGAATCGCTTGAACCCAGGAGGCAGAGGTTGCAGCAAGCTGAGATTGCACCACTGCACACCAGCCCAGGTGACAGTGTGAGACTCTGTCTCAAAAAAAAAAAAAAAAAAAACCTCTTACATCTCAATAAACAAGACTGAGAATGCAACTAAAATGGGCAAAAATCTTGTATCTTCAAAAAGAAAATATGAGTGGCCAATATGTAAATGAAATATGCTTACTTAGATATCACCAGGCAAATCCAAATGTAAACCACAATGGGGTACCACTATACACCCACCAAGATGAACGGAGACAGTGTGGAGCAGCTGCATTTCTCTTGCGTTGTGGGTGAGATGTAAAATCCTCCAAGTACACTGGAATATTTTGGCAGTTCTTTATGAAGCTAAACATACACTCACCATGTGATTTAGCCATTTTACTCCTAGGTATTTGTCCAAGAGAAATGAAACCACATGTCCATATAAAGACCTGTATATGAATCTTTATTCATAATCACTAAAATTAGAAAAGCTCATCACCAGGTGAATGGAATACTACTTGGCAATATAAAGGAACAAATGATGGATCTGCAACACCATGAATAGATCTCAGAAACATTACACCCAGTGAAAGATGCCAGACATGCAATAACATATCATCATACTGCTTATATGGAATGCCTAGAACAGGCAAAAATGAAAGTAACAAGTATAATGACAGAATGTATGTAGGTCAGAGCTTGTCTGGAACCTTGAGTGGCAGATGGGTCAAAGGGCTACAAGAGAACTTTGGGAACAATGAAAATGTACACTAGTTTATACGCGTGGAGACTCAGCTAACTATACACATAACATTTTATAAGTTGCCTTAGTAATTTTTTTTTAAGGGCATCAAAATGTAGTGCCAGAAAACTCTGGCAGTTTAAAAAACAAGCTCTTTATAAGAAAGATGAGTAACGGAACAAAACAGTTTGGTAAAAGGCATTTGGGTCAACCAAAATGCAGAAACAAGAATAAGGTAACGTAATCACCAGATGTGTCCCAGCTATCTGCTTTCCTTCCTTCTGTTTACCTTGAGAGACTCCAAATATTCTTCCAGCCCATTTAAAACCACCTTTCTATGAACAAAATGGCACTCACCTCCTTTTTCTTCTGCCATGAAAAATTACCCTCTGTGGGACTCCTGGAGCCTTTTTCTCTTCCAGTCTAAATTGAATGCAAGTAAGAACTGGATTGATAATTTTCTGCTGATTTGGTTAATATGTAATTACTGTCTAAGCAAGAGAGCTCAGGGATGTGGGTGCTGGTGTTCAGTGTTTCTGCACCCCTCCCAGATGGCCGCCTGTGTTGGAGGGAGCTGAGCAAGGAGGAGAGGTGGTAGGCTGCATGTCTATCCTTTGTCGCAGGTGTGGGTGCAAGCTGGGTAGCAGCTGTGATGAGCAGTAGTGTGCAGGTGTGTAAGGGCCTTATAGCCCATGCATCCTGATCACACCTGTGCAGTCTTTCTCCTTGATTTTGCCTTTAGAAAAAGACTGCATTTTAGGTGACACTTTTTTTTTGACAGAGTTTTGCTCTTGTTGCTTAGGCTGGAGTGCAATGGTGTGATTTTGGCTCACCACAACCTGTGCTTCCTGGGTTCAAGCGATTCTCCTGCCTTAGTCACCACAGTAGCTGGGATTACAGGCATGCACCACCATGCCTGGCTAATTTTTTTGTATTTTTAGTAGAGACAAACCCTGTCTTCATGTTTGTCAGCCTGGTCTCAAATTCCCAACCTCAAGTAGTCCACCTGCCTCAGCCTCTCAAAGTGCAGGGATTACAGGCGTGAGCCACCTTGCCTGGCCTTTAGGTGGCACCTCTAATGACTTGCTTATTAGTTCACAACTCAGCCTAGGATCCCCAGAAAACATATCCTGAGGTGAAATTTAGGTGATGATATGTTACTGGGGTATTTGATTCCAATGAAAACAGGAGCAAAGGAGAAGGGAATAGAGGCATGGAAAGGCAGGGAGCAGTTAGAAGTGTTCATTAACAGGTGGGCCACCCACTGCCAAGTGTGAAGTACAACTGACGGGTCTATCTCACAAGATCATCTTTAACAGGCCAACAGTGACTGCATCTCAAGACATTTCTTAGGAGGCAGTAAAGGGAGACTCTTTGGTCCACGGGATATCTGTCCATTAGCCAAAAGTCTGCCCCACAGATTTTTAACTTGCCTGAAATGTCATATTGCATGTATGTGAGTACTGAGCAAATTCCGTGGCATCTTAGACCTTGTGGATATTACATGTGGGCCTGTCCCCATGTAAACCTGCTCAGAGCTCTTGCAGAACTGGGTGCTGAGGCAGCAGCTGGGGGGATAAAGCCAAAAGCTCCAGAGACAGGATGAAGTCAAGAAGTTCTGACGTGATGCACGGTTGGATGATAATGTTTGTAATGAGGTTTTCCAAGTCTTAGAATATATAACCTGGTAGTGAGGGGGCTAATTCTTGCTGTGTTGTTGGTTTTATTCAAACAACTTCTTTTCATTGTTGACTTTTTATAGCCACGATCCCCAGCAGGGCATTTCTCCAAAAGAACTGCATGCAAATAGAAATAAACTGAACCACGAACGTGTGTGTGATACAACAGATGTAATTTTCCAGATAATTCCATTGTGCATTAACAGGACACTGAATGCAAAGCAGTGGTGAATAGACTTTTCCAGAAAATAATTATGGAGCTATATTTATCTCTGAACCTTTCAGGTAGTGCGGTCACATTTTCTGTTCCAAAAATAAAATGGCTGATTTTTAGAAAAGGCAGCGATATTTAAAATTAATGCACAGAAAGATACCAACGTGAGGTTTAGGATCTAGATTTGGATATTTACTAACAAAGTCTCAGTGACGTTAAAGAAAAGCTTAAGCTTCATAGAAAAAAATGAGTCAATATAGGGAAGTAGTTATCTGTTGTTAACCATTCATTAAGTCCTGGAATAACCTGAAGAAGTCTACAGAACACAAAAACGAGCTTGATGTGTAGGTTTTGTTAGTTGGTTACATGACGGATTGTGTAACCGTCTTCTTCAATATTAGAAGTTCCGGGAACAGAGAAACTTTATTGGGGATCATTCACTAAAGAAACATATACGACCCCTGGCCGCGGGTGAGCGGCCCTTAGGTGTGCGGTGGTGGTCCAGAGGGCAGGTGCACCCGGTGTGAGGTGGTACACCAGGGTCCTCGTGCCAGTGCTCCAGTGTCTTCTAATGACGGCCAAAGGATAGAGGCCTGTCACTGGGAAGCAGGACCCCGGCGTTATATTAAGGACCACGGACAGCTCCGCGTGGCACCAGAAAAGGCAGGTGTTTTACCATCTCTGGAATGACCATCCAGTCTCCAAGTCCGACTGGAATTCCCGTTCACAGATAATCAAACGCACATATTCAGGCCTCTCTTAAGCATCCATTACATTTGTATCTATGTGAGCAGAAAGGGCTCAGTGCTCCCAAGAAATGTTCAGGAGCGAGGGTGAGAGGTGCAGTTCAAGGAGCTGGTTTTAAAAAAAGGTCCAGTTTTACAAATGAAGAATCGGGCCGCCGGGCCAGGGGCTGGAGGACGGGTCTGGCGGGAAAGCCTGGGGGTGGGGGCAGGGGCGGGGATCCCCGCGTCGCTGTGTGATGCTCGGAGGCTGCGGGGAGGGCGCATCCCGGCAGGTTAGGCCGGAGGAGCAGCGCCATGTGCTCCGGGCTCCTGGCGCTGCTGCTGCCCATCTGGCTGTCCTGGACCCTGGGGCCCCGAGGCTCCGAGCCCCGCAGGTGAGGCGGGCGGGCGCTCCCCACGCTCTGAGGCCCCGTCGGGAGGCAGCACTCTCAGTCCCGCGGGCACAGGCGCAGGCGGCACCCGGGGGCTCTCGGGCTGTGCCGCGGCGGGCGGTGGTGGAGCGCGAGGCCGACGTCGGGGGCCGGGGGAGGTGGACAGCGTTTCCGTCGCCGCCTGTGTCCGCGCCGCGGCTGCCGACGGTCCCCACACTCGCCCGGCCGCGGGGAGCCCCGAGGAGCCGGCTCCGCGGCCGACCCACCGCCCCGCCCGGCTCCGCGCAGCCGCGGCTCCGCTCACCGCGTCCAGCCCGGGCCACCCCCGCACTCCGCGGTCCCCAAGCTCCGATCCTGTGCGGTGGCCGCTGAGGCGGGAGGGAGCACCCAGGGCCCCGGCCTCGGGCCGCGGCGAGCGAGGGGGAGGGCAGGGTGCGCGGCGCGGCGGCTCCGCCTTCGGCTCCGGCCTCCTCCCCCGCGCACCCCGCGCCCGCGCGCGCTCCTCCCTCCTCCCTCCTCCCGCTCCTCCCCCTCCTCCCCTCCCCCTCCGCCCTCCTCCGCTCCGGGCCAGCGCGGCGGCGGCGGCGGCGGCAGCAGCAGGAGCAGCCCCGGCTGCGGGTCGCGACGGCGGCGGGGCGCCCCCTCCCCCGTGCCGGGGCGCGGCGGAGGGATGTGGGGCCTTGCGGGAGGGAGGCTTTTCGGCATCTTCTCGGCCCCGGTGCTGGTGGCGGTGGTGTGCTGCGCGCAGAGGTAGGGGCGCGGGTGGGCCGGCGGGCGCGGGAGGGCGCGGGGTGGCGGGCGCGGGGGTGGCCGGGCCGCCCCTGACCCTGTTCTTGCGCCCCCCGACCTCCCGCAGCGTGAACGACCCCGGGAACATGTCCTTCGTGAAGGAGACGGTGGACAAGCTGCTGAAAGGCTACGACATCCGCCTGAGACCCGACTTCGGGGGTAAGTGGGCTGCGCGCGGCCGCTGCGGGAAGCGCGACCCACGGCGGAGGCAGCGGCCTGGGCGGGGAAGGCGGGGGCCGCAGCGCGGGGCCGCGGCGGGTGGGGGCGGGGGCGTGGGATGGGGGTGGGGGCCCCTCGCCCGCGCCCCTCCCGCGAGAGACCCCCGTGCTTGGAGCCGCCCGCGCCCCGCGCCGGATCTGGGCTGACACTGTGTCGCGCTTCCCGCAGGTCCCCCGGTCTGCGTGGGGATGAACATTGACATCGCCAGCATCGACATGGTTTCCGAAGTCAACATGGTGAGTGCCCTCCCGGGGCGTCCAAGCCCCCGGCTCGCGGTCTGGGATCACGGGCGTTCACCAGGCTGGGCCGGAGGCCTCTTCGTCCGGGCGGCGCTTCCCCGGCCCGCAGAGGGAGCCGCGCTCCCGGGCACTGGCCCTTCGCTCGCCCGGCGCCCTGCACCTGCCCGGGGCGCGCGGGGGCCTCGCCGGCGGCGGAGGGCGCACCCTGCCCGCGGAGGGCGCACCCTGCCCGCGGAGGGGTCCCAGCCGGCCTCGCGCGCCCCCCGTCGCCGCCTGCGCGCTCCCAGCCCCTCCAGGGTCCATCGCCCGGTCCCTAGGCTTCCCAGCCGCGTCTCGCCTCCGTAGCAACAGGCGCCGGGAGCCGGGAGGCGAGTGTGGGTGGCTCCTGTGTTCTAGGTAAGAGCGCTTCGGGCTTCCTTTGTTGTGCTTTGGAAGGAGACGCCGGCTGTGGGAAAGGGAGCGAATGCGGGGGTCTGCGCTCCCCGGGGTTGTCTCTGCGGTGTTTCCGGGCGGCCTCCTGGGTCTCTGTCCGAGGTGCTGACGGGGCTCCGCGGGCTCCGAGAGCAAGAGGCCGAGCCTAGGCGGGCCTCGGAGGAGCCGCTCTGGCCCGGAGAGGCGCAGGCTGGTGACCCAGGGTCGCTCGGGTCTTCGGTGCTTGCAGACTCGATTCGATCCTCTGAGCTGCGGAAAGCGGAGGTCGGTACCCCCAAGGTGCGGAGCGGGCTTTTGCCAGGAACGCTTTAGGAGGTCAGGGAACCAGGAAAAGGATGACCCTCTAATTTGTTAATTCAGCTGAAATGCCGTGGGATTTGAAAACTAGTTTAGTTTTCTGCTCAGAGGCACTCTAGAAGGAGCATTTGTAAACAATATTATTTTGGAAGAAATCGTTTGGCAACTTTTTGTCGGACATGCAGCATTGAGAATACAGTGAGACACCGTTTCAGATCCACTCGGTGGCTTCTCAGCTGGTGTGCGTCGGAATCACGTGGGCAAACTTGCTTTAAATGCATGCTTGCTAGTTTCTCTAAGGGATGCGGATCAAGCTAGGCTGGAGTCTTGGGGTCTCTGCATTTCAAATATTTTGAAGCAGGTATTTTGTGGACAACATTTTGAGAAACTTTGCAGTAAGTCACAGAGATATGAACATTTACAAATAAAATGAAACTGTTTTTTAAAATAGACGTTAGTGAGATAATTTTAAAATGCCTATCACAAAAGGATTTTGGAAGAAGAAACTTTTGACCACACCAAGCTAGTCTGATTAATTTTTCACTCTTAATCTAAAGCTTTTAAATTTACAATATGTATTTTAAGATGTACCTGTTTTCAAAGTATATCACTTAGGACATTTGTAAGTCAAATATTGTAACAGTTAAAAGTGTTAGCAAGAAACCCAGAAGGAATGTGACTACACAAATTACCTTACAATAAAAATTAACGTTATGTATATTTTACTTTTTATGTAATACTATAAAAATAATTTTACTCAAAATGTTTGTTTTATGGTTTTGAGGAAACAGGTTAATACATTTAAGATCCACATTCTGTAATTTGTGATTTTCTCAATTGGGGACTTCACATTCTCTAGAGAAGACAATTTAGTACAGAAGTTAATTGACTATTTAGTGGATTATGATGTCGGAGGATGGCAAGTGGGAGAGAAAACATATTGATTTGGCCCTTCGAGAACGCTGTACGATAGTGAGATGATTCCGGGAGGGAGGAGAGTGTGTTGTTGCACACCATCACATATTTGTTGGAGTTGTTTTTTAAACTTGGTTTTCCAGTTGTTCTGGCATCATGCTGACAGTTGGTACGTTTAAAAACTTCATCAATATTTGCCTAATTCGTAGTCTATGAATTGAAGTGTCTTGATTTTCTCTGAACCCAGTAATAGAAAGACAAGTTGAAGATACAGGCCATTGTATTAATCAATCTTTAAATGTATATTACATAGCCAATAACTATGCATAGCATACCATAATATACTTGTATGCCTTTTTTACATTCTTATGATAGTAATTCTTCTTGCTCTGTAAAGGCACACTTTTTACAAACAAATATTGAAGATGAGTAGGATTGGAGACCAAAGACTATTGGGCAGATGTGAATGTCAGCCATTTAAAATATCTTCCTCTCACAAGTAGATTGGTCACATCATGTTCTAGAAAACTCTGATTTTCCTTAAAATATTTGTGGATGGTAATAGCTATGGTATTTCACCCGTTACTAAAGGAACTTCAAATGGAGCAATGGTTAAATATCATTTAGGGACTCACATTTTAGAGTTAATGAACAGAAAATATACTAGCATAGGATTAGAACTGCCACTCAGTCACATTGTTCAAAAACAGTAAAATCTATTCATGAGCTTTATTAATCACCTTACTGGTCACACAAAACTAAGTGTGGTAAGTTATGAAACTAAAGAAGCGGTCTCACTTTAAGCGTGTTGTAAACTCTTAGAGCAGACATGACAACAGGTGATTAATAAGGCTCATGAATAGATTTTACTGTTTTCAAACAACGTGACTGAGTGACAGCTCTAATCCTATGCTTGTATATTTTCTGTTCATTCCCTCCAAAATACAGCCACAGGTAGGATGTGGCACGTTCCATTAGAGAAACAAATGATAGGGGCAGACAGAAGCGGGAAGGAGGAGGAGGAAGGATGGGAGAAGCTGGCTGGGAAGAGGGAGGTATTTGACGTGGAAAGCTTCATGAAAGAAATTATATTTAAATTGTGTGAGGGGTATGAATAGAATTCTGACTGGCGTGCTTGGAGGAGGATATTCTGGGTTAGGAAAGAAAATGGCAGAGTTACGCATGGATAGATGAACAGGATGAGATTTAGAAGGGGGGATTGGAGAGAAGAAGTTGGAAAAGCAGGACAAACCCCTGTGCACCTAGGACCTTTTGCAGGAGGCCAAGAACTTCAGGTGATAATTTCAGGAAATAAGGAGCCTGTAAATGGTAAAGGTTTTAAAGCAGGTAATTGACATGATTTGAGATGTGGCATAAGATGAATATTTTGGCCAAAATGTTAATTTAGTTAAAGGATTGAGGATGGGGTGGGAGAACGAATGAGGGATAAATGATCTTGGAAGATTCTTTTTGAAATTTTCCCCTCAGATTTTGATCAATGTGTTTTTGAAAACTTGTATTTAATGAAATAAATACAACTTCACCAATGTTTGAAAGAAGGACTTTGAAAAACACGTGTATCTCAACACGGGGAGAGATGTGTGTGCATTTGCTCGTGAGTTTTTTGAGGGTGATTGCAAAGAACAGCGACAGACACTACACAAGAGTGATGCTATTGTTGCTTTTTGCTTTAAGCAGTCATCCGCTCCAGTCCTTACCTCCTGGTAGCGTGCGTAGATCACGCCTCCTCGAAACGTCCCTGACCTCAAACACATACACACATCTCATCATTCATTTTGGTGTTTTGTGGAAACAATCTGGGAAGGGGATGTGAATGTCTGAATATTTAGCATTGGTTTTGCCATAGTTAGCTTCATGGATAGTAGAGTTCTACATTCTGTTGTTTTCTAAATCTTTTCACGTTTCTTTTCATACACTTTTTTAAAGTGTCCTGACACTTGTCAAAGAACATTTTGTTTTTTGTTAATTCCCTCTTGTTTATCTTAGCCCGTTTAAAAATTTTAGATAATCTTTAAAAATAATGCATGGCTAGATAGTTATTGAGATTTAGTCCATACATTTCTTTAGGTGAGATGGCATATGTCGAAGAACACTGTTTGCTGAAAATTACTGTGTGTGTTATAAATTTTGGTGCTTACCAGTGGTTCTACGGAGTGATAAATGTGTTGAGTAGATAGATGAAGAGATCAACAAATGGAAAAAGTATTACAGGTATAGGAAAGAAAACATTGAAAAATAAAACAATGAGGGATTTTAAATTTAAAAACATTGTTTTTCAGTGAGTTTAAAACATTTATTAAAATGAGCCATTGTTTGATCTGTTAATTTGAAGAGCTTACATGTACTTTGTATTAAGGACGCAAAACTGGATTGAGACTGCAGTGATAATAATGATAATTCCTGTGATTTAACTTGCACTTTGTTATTACTTCATGCTTAATCTATTAAAATTAACTCCATCCTTATGAAAGTGTAACTACAGGACTTTTTTTTTCATTTCATGCATATGAATAATAAATTATTGTTCTTTTTTAAAAACAAAATAGAGTTCCTTTTGGGTAACATATAAATGTGTGTTTTTAGTTATCATGAGACATATTCATCCATTATGCTAGCTGTTTTGTGTTCATTCCTCACTTGTTGCATTTTCTTCTCATAAAATCATTTTTTTAATGTCTAGGTGTGAAATAAGTGTGGTGCATGTGAACATAATTTTGGCACATTTCAAGAAGCAGCTTTGGAGCTGTACCACTACTAAATAGATACAGTCTTAGCTATGTACAAAATCACCCTCACATACACAATTTGCCCTCTTTATATTTTTCTTTCTCCTTTCTAGAAGAAGGGCAAAGAGAAGAGGAGGATTCAGGCTAGAGTGAGTTAGAATTAGAGGTTTGGAAAATGCAGCTTTTAGACATCTTTTGACCAAATTCGTATCAATCAGTCCGCCTTCCCCCCCATTTCAGTGTCTAGAGGCTGCTTTGCCATCAGTGAGTGCTGAATGAGCACACCGCGTGTCCCGTCCCTGGCTAGGTTCTCAGGCAGGAGGAGCTGAACCCCAGGGGTCCAGGTAGTGTGTTCAAGAAGAACCTTATAGCATTGAGAGCTGTGGGTTCTGTTTCCAGTCCCTGGGAACCTCTAGCCTCAGGCAAGTCACTTAATCCTCAGGAATTCAGTCGGAGATTTCCAGTTGCCCACTGTGTGCAGAAACAATTGATACCAAAGTGATACCGTAAGGGGCTGAGCTCTGCAGAGAAAATCTGAGTGAGGGCCCCTGTCCTCACATGTTAGCAGGCTGTCCTTTACTGGTTGCTTCTGGAGAGTCCAGGGCCATATTCAGAGTTTGCATATGAATTGCTATTAGCAGTTTAAAGGTAGGAAATGCGCTAAAAGGTAGGAAATGCGCTAATGCTCTTATTATGAAGCATGCTGGGGGGATAACTCCGCAGAAAGGAAGACTGTTTTCCTTTCCCAGTTGGGATTGGAAAACTGCTTACATGGAAGGCACTTCAGGGGTAAGGTCCAGGGCGTGTGTCTGTGTTTGGTTCCAGGTTGCTGCCTTTGAGACGTAAGGCTGTTTATTGAGCACATTACTTTTCACTGGCGGTATGTTTCATGCATAAGTTATGATCATACATCAATGCTGGGGCACTGATAAGAAAGTACATAATGAACTTCAGAGATGGATGACAATCATACCTTATGTAATGTGCTCTTTAGGAAGATAGGCCTGTGTTTAATTTTAGAAGATATGAGAGCAAAACGAGAATGCTTTTTGCTTTTCCCCTCAGGGAGATTGTAAAGCTTACCTTACATCTCTTAAAAAATGGATCTTACATGCATCATCCTGTTGTGGACGGCCTCTTGCTTGAGCCTACGCTGGGGTCTGAGATCTTGTGGCATGTTGCATTTAGTTTGAAGCGAGGGGGCAAATTTGCTTATTTACATGTAAAGAATTACATCTGGTAGGTAATTGACTTGCAGTTGACAAATTATGACTGGTGTCTGTGTTTGACTCCAACTTTTGGTTTTCCCAAAGATAAAATATGCTGCTTATATTTTCTTAGATAATGGTAAATAAAATGAGCTCAAAAACATGGCTGTTGCTGCTTGGGCTAATTGCCAAATGAAGGTATCTTGTTCCGTTTAAATGAAGAACGGAGTAGACGTTACTGAGGAGGGCAGTGTTCTTTTAATGAAATGCATGCAGGAACAAAAGAAATGCTCAGTAGCAGGTGTAGAGTTCTCCTAGGGTGTCACGTCTACTGGAAAGAAAAGCTCAATTTGGGACTGCAGACTTCTTGATTTTCACAAGGAAAACCATCTGAATTCAGAATCTGATTTTTCACAATCTAATATGAGTGACAGCTCTTCTTTTCTTATATGGATAACCGAACCTTTCTCTCTCATAGGGGTCTCTGTCTTACGCATGCTGGTCATTGCATTTTGATGACTACCAAACATTTGGAATAAATAAATGAAGCCTATCAAACATTTGAAATCTTGTATCATTCATGTTAAGGTATGACCTAGGGAGTTGGTGACTAACAGTTTTACACCATTCTTCAGTTTATAAAATGCTTCAGATATTATGTCATATTCGATTTTCAAACTTGATCATCAGCTGGTGAGGTGTTAACCACATCTCTGTTTTTTAGATGAGAAAATAGGCTCAGAAATAGCCCCAACATTCTCACTCTTACTCCATGGCAGAGCTGGGAGTGGGTTCTGTTTCTTTGGTCTTTCTACCTCATTATGCCACAGGGCAACAAAAGATCCTCCGTTAGGGGCTCATGGGACTTTATCTTCTTCAGTGACCTTCACTGCTATCTAAATTGGGCATTTCCCATTCTTTCCTGCAACACTTATTACAATGTTAACTATTCTTTGGGTGTGTCTGTTTGCTTAGTCTGTGTCCTCCATCTCTCTCCATTAGACCATACACTCCATGAGGGAAGGCTGTTTGTATGAGCCATTCTTTGCATAGGATCTAACATTTGATAGGTACCTTCTCAGTATTTGTTGAAAGGAATATGTGAATGAAGAATAAACAAATGAATAAATATGTAAGTGCATGAAGGAAGTGATATGTAAATTTCTAATGAAATACATTTATATCTCAGAATTTGGGCTCAAGATAGCAAAGAATCTTAAAGGCTAAATGTATGTATACAGTGTTTACTTTAGAGGACTTAATTCTATCATAATTTGTGGGATTGCACCCAACGTAATACCACCAACAAAAGATCACCAAATCTGTAAAGTATTCTGTCGCTGGTACTCCTTTCACCGGGGAACTTTTATGCTAATTTCAAAGCAGAAAGGAGAGTAAAGGATTGTAGTGTTCTCTCAGAATGTAGCCTATGTAAGTGCTGGTGAGGATAGTCCAAGCTCCAATCACTGGTGCCTTTGTACACCGAAAGTTTTGTTTCTACTTACAAAGTAGATGCGGTGGAGCTTTCCTATATTATAGGGGAGTTCTGATGTTCTTTTTGTACAGGGATTATTTGGGCTTTTTCTTCCCTTCCTGCTGACCACTCAGCAGCGCCATGGAGCGGAGCTCGTTTTCGTTTGTTTGCTAGTTTTCCAGTGCAACTTGCTTCTGAGCCATTAAGAGGATTCTCTAGCTGCAAAATTCGGAAGAAGAGGACTAAGACAGGTCTCAACCCTTAGCGATTTGCTCAGTGCCATTCAGTCAAGATAGCGAGTGAGTCTCTTGATCTTTGTAGCTTGAAATGTAGTTTGCCCCTCATTCCTTTGTAGTAAGGAGACCACATCCAGAATTAGAAGCCATGTATGAGCATTAACTAATGTATCTCTTTCTTTGCATTTTTCCACTCAACTTAAGCATCACACAGAAGCATTTACTCAGATATCCAAAACTTTGGCATGTGAGTAAAGTTTGGGATGAAGAGGAAAGGATTGCAGTGTTCTCTCAAAATTTAGCCTATGTAAGTGCTGGTTAGTGAGGTACTAACATTTCAGATGAATAAGGTTATGATATGAGAGCCTCACAGTTCTTTAAGTGCCCTAATTTATGTTTAAAAGAGGATATGAATTCTATTGATTACATCATCATCATATTTTACCCCAGTTCTACAATAAAAGAATCCCTTTTATATAACTGCTAAATCCACATGCCATGATTCATGACACTATATATGTGTGTGTGTATATATATATATATATATATATATATATATATATATATATATATTTGAGACTGAGTTTCACTCTTGTCGCCCAGGCTGGAGTGCAATGGTGTGATCTTGGCTTACTGCAACCACTGCCTTCTGGGTTCAAGCAATTCTCCTGCCTCAGCCTCCCCAGTAGCTGGGATTACAGACACCTGCCACCATGCCAGGCTAATTTCTATATTTTAGTAGAGACAGAGTTTTAACATGTTGGCCAGGCTGATCTCAAACTCCTGACCTCCGGTGATCCACCCACCTCAGCCTCCCAAAGTGCTGGGATTATAGGCGTGAGCCACCGTGCCCAGCCCGTTTGTTTTATTTTATTTTGTATTAACTTTAAAGGTTACAGAATTCTGCTAGTTTAAAATGATATAACCCTGATTGTGTTTGATACATGTGTATAAAATATTTGTCAGTTCAGGATCACATCACTGTTCTTTCACATTATAATTTTTTGAATAAGACTTTACAATGATTAATTTTAATAAGTAGAAGGAACAGGTTTTCTGGGTCAACCATTATTCCATGCTGTGTGTGTGTGTGTATCTATGCAGACCAAAAATAGTTGTGAAAGAACAAAACTAATTTGAATAATTTATTGTAATATTATTAAATTTTGCCAACTATGCTGACTGTGATTATCTATGTGAGAGGTAAGTCCATATATCAGGTCAAAAGTATACTAGAATGGTCACAGAGCACAGTTCTTGCTGTGTAGGATATACTTGGTAAATACTGGTTGAGTGAATTTTTGGAGTCAATGGCCCTTGTAGTAAAGATGTATCCTTGAACTGTTTTATTGCAGAGATTCTGTTTTTTGGGTGTTTGTTTAGCCCATAAAATTAACTGTAGCTTTAAACACTGAAGATCCCTATCAACTTGTGACAGAAAAAAAATCTGAATTATGGAAAACAGTGCCATCCCTATGGCCCAGACCAGTAGTTCAAAGCTATGGACCAAGAACCCTTGGGAGGTGTTGGAGTTACTGCCAGGTGCTCTCCAAGCATAATTCTCACCGTTGGTATACGCTGAAGCTGCAGAGGCCACCATCAGGGCAGGGCCTGCAAAATGCCTCTCCTTTCCAAGGCAGTGCACATGGTATTAAGAGGGCGGGGATTACCTGCCTGAAGACCTGGATGGATTGTGCCATATTCTTTTTTGATGCTGTTAAACATTCTGCAGTTAACTCATTGGTATGAGGGTATATTGGATTGTGCCATTGAATGAGTTTTCATTTCCGAATCTTTCTTTTGATTTGGCCATGATCACCAAACATCCCTGTGAGATGTCATTCCTTGTGGCACTAACTAAAGCAATGCTTGCTTAGAGAACACCGTCCTATAAAATATTTCTGCTCAAATAATATTGGAAATGATGGCAAACACGTAAAAGATGTTTCTTTGCTGCAGGAATTGTCAGGTTCTTTAATACACTGATTATTTTGTAAATCTTCATGGGGGGTGAAGAATTCAACGTTTTCCAGGTAGATTTGACTGGAGATTGTCTCTTTGTGAAGGGATGAAGGGCCCCATTAGCACTTCTTCACAAAGTGTTTTGTAGAATACAGCTTAAGAAATGTGGGGCAGAAGGACTGAATCAGAATGCCCTCCATTGTAATGACAATAGCAGAGAAGATTGCTGCATTAACAAAGCCACTTTAACTGACAGTGCCATGTCGTGGAAGACAACTTTTTGACAATCTATTGGTTCACAAGGAGACGAGATATTTTCCAGAAGTGAAGATTAAATTATAATTAATTGATTAAAAAAACAAGATTTTTTTGTTTTACATTAACAGTCTGTGTGACATCGAGGGGAGGTTTTTATGTATTAAGCCTTATTATTTTCTTGTACCTATTATAAGAATAAATGATAAAGAGGGCTGGGCATGGTGGCTCATGCCTGTAATCCCAGCACTTTGGGAGGCCAAGGCGGGCGGATCACCTGAGCTCAGAAGTTCAAGACCAGTTTGTCCAACATGGCAAAACCCCATCTCTACAAAATACAAAAATTAGCTGGATGTGATTGCGCTTGCTTGTAATCCCAGCTGCTGAGGGGGCTGAGTCACAAGAATCTTAAACCTGGGAGGCGGAGTTTGCAGTGAGCTAAGAGCGCGCCACTGCACTCCAGCCTGGGCAACAGAGAGAGACCCTGTCTCCAAAAAAACAAAAAAGAATAAAAATAAATGATAAAGAGGGAGAGAGATGTGTATTGAAGAGGAGAGAGTGCAAGAGGCATCAACAATAGCTTAATTTGGAGAACAAAATAAGGGTCCCTGAGGCCACTGGGCGTGCCCATATTTGGTAGCCTTGGTAAAGGCCACTAGAGAGAGTCTCCTTCCATCTCTGAATATATTCCGTTACATACACAGATACTGTGACATGTAATTTATATTATATACAATGAGATTACATAGTATAGTATATAATTTATATGTCAGTCATAGTTACATCTAAAATGAAATTCTGTTTGAAGGATTCTAGTGATGAAAGTATTTGACCTCTTTTGGAGGAAGTCATTTCTAAAATTCCTCTTATGGCTAATTTTGTATAATTCCTTTTTTTTTTTTTTTTTTTTTTTTGTGAGACAGAGTCTCGCTCTGTCACCCAGGCTGGTGTACAATGGCATGGTCTTGGCTCACTGCAACCTCTACCTCCCGGGTTCAAGTGATTCTCCTGCCTCAGCCTGCTGAGCAGCTGAGACTACAGGTGTGTGCCACCACAGCTGGCTAAGTTTTTTGAATTTTTAGTAGAGATGGGTTTTCACTATGTTGGCCAGGCTCATCTTGAACTCCTGACCTGATGATCCACCCACCTCGGCCTCTTAAAGTGCTAGGATTACAGGCATGAGCCACTACACCTGGCCTAATTTTGTTTAATTCTACAAAGAGTATACACCTGCTCAGGAATAGTCAGTAACAGTAGCTCAGGGGCAGATGTATTTTCTGGAGTGTTCCATAAACCACAGTACTCTCATAAGAGGACAATATTGATTAAGCACCACTGCAGAGGCCTCTCTGGAATCTGACCTGTGCTTGGCTCAGGGATTGTAAAAGGCTCGTGATCATGGGTGAGTAAATGAAAGCAGATCCAGAAATTCAAAGAGATTCAAAAGTGTTAATTGATTGTGGTGGTTTGTGTGTGTGTGTGTGTGTGTGTGTGTGTGTGTGTGTGTGTGTGTGTGTGTGTATGTGTTTTGGCATTTAGAAGCAGAGAAAAGCAGTTTTTCAAAGAAGGATTCTTGTTTTGGAAATACAGTGCTTATCTATATTAATCAATCAATCATCCATTCTTCTTTCTTTTTCTCCTTATGACTGAAGAACCATTTTCAGTCATAAAATAAAGTTTGAAGCAATACTAAATATACTAAATAAAACATGGTTCTCTAGGCTTAAGGTTTTACTTGATCCTCATAAACGGTTTAGAATGTTAATTATCTAGGTAATTTCCTCCATACTTCAGGGTATTTTGCCTTTAGAGAACATAGGAGGTTTAGCTTTCAGGCTTGCCCTATGCAGTGGAAAGTGTGAGCTGTAAGAATGGTTAGATCCTGAGGAAGGGTTTGTGTAAACTCTGGCAAGCCGTTCAGACTCAGTCGTGCTCAGTCTCATCATCTTTCCGATGAGGGTGCTGGAATGGATGTTCTTGGAGTTGCCTCACAGCTCTGATTTCCGTGTTTCTTAGGGTCCCAGGGGTGTTTGAAACATAAGGGGACCTTCTATTTGCTTTACACAGACTGTTGCTTCTTGTCACTCGATAGTGCATGTGGTTTAATTGGTTGTCCACGTGGTGGTCAGTGGCCGTGAGCCAGTCTTCTCTGGCAGCTTGCAACCCTGTTGTCAAAGCATGGTGGGTGTAGAAACCCGGAATTGTTTCTTCAGGTTCCCTTTGCTCTATGCTGTGAGCCTCAGAGGCTTTGTATGTAAACAGCTGGGATTTAACATCTGAATCCATGCTCAGTCATTTTCAGGTCTCATACCTAGTTGCATTCGTTTTTTTGGTCTGAATTTAGAATTATTAGTTTGTGAATAAAACCTTCGGTGAGCTATTAAAATATTTCTCTTGTATCCAAAGCATAATATTTTCATTATTACCTAAGAAGAACCATCCAATAGAGAAATACCTTAGTTTTTGCTGTTGGGTACCAAATTGTCCATATTCAGGTTTTTAGAACATTTTACATACATTTAATTCATTCACCATTTTTAAATCTTTTGTGGCATTTCAGTAACATATTAACATTCTTTCAGTTCCTAAGCCAGACCAAAAGGAAGAGGACAGGGGTGTGGTCAGTGTCCTCTGCAGTGCTGCACTCAGCCAAGGTAGGGTGAGGAATCAGCATTTAATGAAGATAATTTTAAGCTAAAATCTCAATTATAGCATCTCTACACAAAATAACATTTTGCCATATTCTACTTTTTTCTTGAGTCCTACTCTTATTAATAAAAAATTTTATATACATAAAGTCTGAGCAAGTAAACTGCTGCAGGTGTAGAGATGAAGGCTTCTGTCTGCCTGTTCCAGACATGTGCAGAGATACAGGAAAATTGCTTAATTGTATTCTGTCATAAGAAAAAGGATGGATATGCAAATTATTAAGTTTTAGGAAACTACCCAGTCAGGATTAGGATTATATAGATCCAAATGTGGAATGTGTCCCAAACTTAGAAGTAGTCGGTGAACCCCACAAAAAACTTCTAAGTGTTTAACTTAGGTTTTTCTGCTGTAGATGAAATCCTGCTGGTAAGGGATTTAGTGTTTGGGTATGGGAAATTCTAATGTAAAGAGAGTAAATAGGTGATTCGCTCTGATTCACCACGTTGACATAATATGTCTACCATAGTGGTGCCACATATGTTACTTAAGGTTTTCTTTTTTCTTTTTCTCCTTTAGAAATATGGGTGCTTCTTGCAAAGTTCAGTTACTAAAAGGGAATGCACTTTGTTCTAAGTGTAACCAAATTAGCACACCTGGGGTAGAATCACCTCTGAGAATTGGTGGGTGGGTATAGATCTTGGACATTGGTTGGTTTCTTGAGATTAAGAAGAAAAAGTCAATTAAAGGGGCAGATTGTCCCGCACTGGTTCTCAGCTGCCTGCCTGAATGACATTTATCTCTCCTTAGGAGATGAGCAGTGATGGCTTTACCTGCTGGTTTCTCTCTCCAAGTCTGGATACCTCATAAGTCTATTTGGCTCAGTATTTTTTCTCCTTTTATCGCATCTCTCAGTTTCTAAAACAATTAAGGAAAATTCTCTTCTCCCACGTCCTTCAGAGGAAAGCAGATGGAATTTGTTAAACAAAGGCTGACAGGAAAGCAAGCCTCTATTAATTGACATCTAATTTCCCGATATGCCAACCTTTGCCCAAGATTACATTTGATTATGCAATAATGTGCAAACAGAAAAATCAGAACCTGTTCATGCTACAGTTTTAACAGGAACTGCCAGTTCAGCCAGAGGAGGAGAGACTTGCACATCAGACTTACACAATACTAAACCATTTTCTGTGTATTATCACAAAAGCATGAGTGTTTCTAGATTGCACCTCTATAGAGATTTTTTTTCTGTGTGGCTACTTGCATTATAAAGGAAACTGTAAAAACAACAATCAGAACAAAAACCCTGAAATGTAAAACAAAATATGTTAGAATTCCATTATACTGATAGTGGCGCCTGTTGAGATGGTAGAGAAGAGGGGTTGTAAGGGACTGGTTTTGTGATTAGGTATGGCAGAACACTAGTTTTGATGCTTCACAGTGAAGTGCTGTTAACTAATTTATACTTATTCTGACAGGTTTGTGCAAAGTAAGCTATAGAGAGAGAGATTTTTAGAATTCTAGGCTTATCAAAGCACCTTGCATTTTGTAGGTTAGTAGTGAGAACTAGCTGGAAGGAGGCAAAACAGTCAACTTTGCCTTTTTTAATTTTCAAAATATGTCATATCACTGAATAGTAACCCATTGTATTCTCTTCTGTGACTTTTTAGTTCAGTTGCTCTGTGTTGACTAGTGTATTCTTGTGCTGTCTGCTTCCTTCCAAATACTTTAGCTATAAGAGGCAGCTTAAATCTATTACACTCTTATAACTAAATGAAATGTCCAGCCACATAAATCCAAATGATGATAGTTTGCGGTTTTCTACCTTTTTCGTGCCCCTGTTCAAGCTTGGCAAGTTTGACCTTTAATGCTGGTAAGTCCTTAAGGCCACCTTAAAGTTATGAAGAGAATATTTGATTTGAGCACAGGAGTGAGTGAGCCATTGAGTGCGCGGGCAAGGAATGTGTGAAGAATGAATAATTAGAGCTCCTGGGACACTGTTGGGCCTTGGATGCAGGGTGGGCGATAAGTTGCTGGGTACTTGGCCTGGGGAGCTGACACTCAGCCCACAGCAGATTAGAAGCCATGGAAAGACCCAGGGGAACCATGGTGGGATATGAACAGCAAAAAGTGGTAAAACTGGTGTAAGAAACAGGAGTTTTGTTTCTTTAAATACTTGGGACACTGGGATATCTTGCTGTGTTTCGTCAGAAGGTAGCAGTCGACACTGTGCCCAAAATTAAATTCTGTTTAGTTTAGCTCTTAGTATGTTTATCCCTGATAAAAGTGAAACCGCTGGGAGGTTTGGACTACTTGAAATGCAGCTCATCATCCTTCTGGTGGCAGCCAGGTTGGGCACATAGTTTCTAAGAGGGTGACAACTTGCAAGGAGCTGGTGCAGAAGAATCTCCAGGTGTTTTCAGAGCTGCACACTTGTGGGATGCTTAGATGCCCGCTCTGTTCAGATGTGATGGGAGGGAGGAAACAGGAAGGAGAGTGGTTAACTGAAAAGGAGTGAGGCCGACGTTCTCCTTCATTTAGCGGTGAACTCTATAAATGATCTGTACACCCATGGGTTTTCATACATAGCACGTATGTGACTTTATACATAACACATATATGAGATTACATTTTTATATTTTTTAACATTGTGTCAGGTGCAGGAACTTCTTACCTGTGAGGAGTGTTCTGTACTTTAAAAAAAAATGTTTGGAGATAGGGTCTTGCTCGGTTGCCCAGGCTGGAGTGCAGTGCTATGATCTCGGCTTGCTGCAACCTCTGCCTCCTTGGCTCAAATGAACCTCCCACTTCAGGCTCCTGATAGCTGGGACTACAGGTGCGTACCACCACACATGGCTAATTTTTGTATTATTTCTTCTTTTTTAGTAGAGAGGGGGTTTCACTATGTTTCATGGGCTGGTCTTGAACTCCTGGGTTCAAGTGACCCACTTGCCTTGGTTTCCCAAAGTGCTGGAATTATAGGTGTGAGCCACTGTGCCCAGCCTGTTCTGTAGATATAAATTGTGAAATGAAGACCCATGTGGAGTTGGTAAGATCATTATTTAGGAACTTTGGTACTCATTACACTCTTACTACTTCTACAAAATAGCATCTATTATTTTTCAAAATTAAAAAAAATCCTCATGAAGAAAATTTTATAATATGTGATACATTTGGATGTATTTCTTTTAGTTTTTCATGCACATTTAATATGTATGCACTATTTACACACTGTATATACAAATTACTATCATATTTCTCTATGTAACTTTATATTATAGATACGCTTGTGCTATCAAATAAGTTTTACATTTATTTTAGGGTTGTATAGTATGCCCTTGCCTAACTGAATAATATGTTTTACTTAGTAGTTTTCTATTGTTGGACATTTAGATTACTTGCTCTGATTTGCTTTAACTAAATAATGTTTTGATGAATATCCTTGTGCATAAATTACTGTATGTTGAACTATGAATTATTTCTTTGAGGTATATTTCATTAAATACTGAGTCAAATGGTATGAATATTTTTTTAAGATTTTTGATTCATGTAACCAAGTAGCTTGCAAGAAAAGATCTTTCACTTTAGGCTTTTATTGAATTGTCCAAGAATGTTCTGTATCTATACTTCTAGAATCAATTTCTATTAGTAAATGGAAAGACAACTGTAGCCCACAAAGCATTAGAATGCAAAGTAAAATTGAGCTAAACCCCCAAATATTCTTAATATTGCCATTATTTCAACATGATCTCATGTAATGGTAAAAAGTAACACATAATTTGACTTTATATTAAAATTGACTTTAGTAATGTATTTGGTATTCTGATAGGTGAGCAATAGAACACACACGTTCAGGTCGTCGCTGTGGATGAATTTAGGCTAATTTAATTTCCACAATAAATCTTACATGAGAAAATTTAAAAAAAATCAGGCCTAAGAAGTTGGGAAAAACATTGTTAGGGGCTCTAACCATTTCTATCTGAAGTTCCATATGATGAAATTCCACCAAGGGATTTTAATCTCCATTTAATCCTGAGCTGAGCCTTAACCTCCCCGGTGTTTGAGTGCATGGCACAGCGATGAAATAAAGTGTGGGGAAACTGAGGCCTCAGGCCTGGCCCTGGGAGGGGCCCATCATCGCTGCCCACACCTCAGGGGCAAGGGGTGCTCCTCCATGTCGTTCATTGCCTTGACCTTTGTCAGTGCAGTGAGCGTGTCCCAGATGAGCACCGACTCACCGGAGGTGTTGTTTAGTGAACCATGAGTTTACTTTGCCTACGTGAATAACATTTTCAGGGACTGTTTTCTATATGGTTAGTGAGAAAAAAAAGTCAGACATTGTTTAATATGATTCAAAGTTTGATCTACTGATGCAGTGAAAAAAATGTTAAGTGGCCATTAACATGTAATTGGGCAGGACATTTGGACTAATTTGGATTTTTCCAAATTGACTGTGAAATGAATCAGTGACTGTTTTTCCTCCCTACCCTAATTCTTACTCCTTCCAGCATGCCCAGAAAAGCAGCACCTTGGTGAAATCTACTCAGGATGAAGTTCACGTTTCTCCCAGTTTCTCAACTACTTCTGTTCTCTCTCTTTTGTTGTTTTACGTCGTCAGGCGTTTGACCGAAGGTGCTCTTCTGCTTTGGAGAAGACTCGCGGTTGCTGATAGTCTTGTCTCCCTCTCTCCCATTCTTACTCCTCTTTCTGCGCTGTCAGAAGTTTTAGTTCAACTCGTCCTTCATGGCCTGGTTCTGCTTCCCATCGTAGGCAGCAAAGAAATCTATTTCAAGGTTCTCTAGCCCCTTTAAATCATGGGTTTATGTCGCTTTTTTTCCAGCCTTCAAAAAGATGTTGGGGAAAAGGCCCAAAGCAAGCCCACCCACTAGGAAAAAATGCTCTCTGATTACAAAATGCCTCCTAGTAAATTTATTATTTTATCTGCATTGTCTTCACCACCCAGAACATGTGCCCTCAAGGCCTTCATCCTAACCTCCCATCTTTACGGATAATTGTGGAACTCAACTTCTGTTTCCATCAGAAGACTCAGAGCATTGGTTTGCCTGTAGCCTGCTCTTGCCCCAGACCAGTATATTTCTCAGCAGAGATGCTGCTCCCCACGGAATTCACCTCTCTACACATGCTCTATATTCCGCTGTTCCTGTACCCACATTTACTGTCTCCTTTCCAAAATGATAGCTTCCTCTCCATTAGGTTCTTTTCCTTTAATCTTCATAAGGCAAATAGAAAGTATCTGTATTGGAAAGAGACTGGTCAATCCCTTTGCTTGGCTGCACTGCTCCAACAGTTGAATTCTTTTTTTGAGACAGAGTCTCCTCTGTTGCCCAGGCTGGAGTGCAGTGGCACGATCTTGGCTGACTGCAACCTCTGCCAACTGGGTTCAGGCGATTCTCCTGCCTCAGCCTCCTGAATAGCTGAGACTACAGGTGTCTGCCATCACACCCAGCTAATTTTTTGTCTTTTTAGTAGAAACAGGGGTTCACCGTGTTAGCCAGGATGGTCTCGATCTCCTGACCTTGTGATCTGTCTGCCTCGGCCTCCCAAAGTGCTGGGATTACAGGCGTGAGCCACCACGCCCAGCCTTCAGTTGAATTCTTTGTTACAACCACCTCCACCATGTATTTCTGGACAGCTTCTGGGACCAAAGTCAACCTATATTCTTGCCTACGCCCTGATTATTGGCCAGGCCTCCTGAATTGTGCTTCACTTGTCACTCAGTCCCAAAGATCATTTTCATCTTTCTTCTTTCTCCAGGATCTGAGTATTCACCCAGACTTGCCCAGTAATTTTGGTAATATAGTGAAGACGGCTCCCTTTTTCCCAGCCTTAGTGTGGAGCCCTCAACTGCAGCAGTCTCTGACCTGTCTTGCATCTGTGAATCTCCTGTGGTCTGTTTCCTCTTATGCAGTATTAGTAGTTGGTTCTTTCTGCCACTTCCAGGGTGGGCAGCCCTAACGGCTCCAGAGTGCCCGCTTGATGTGTGTAGTGAAGGGGGAACTGGAGCCAGTGTCTGAAGTGACAATAAGAATAAGGACCAGCTCCACCATCTGGGGAAAGTGCCTGTGGGCTATGGCAGTGGACATTTGGGCAGCCCCCCATGCCTGGAGCGGCTCAGAAGTTAGCATAAGAGTAGAGTAGGAAGTTCTGAGGCTCTCAGGAGGCATCAGAGCCTGCACCATTTGGTCAGTACAAGAAGCAAGATTTAGCTTTCTTTCTGAGAAAATGCTAGAACAATGGAAGAACAGTAGACACTTTAAGCATGTATATTGGTAGTGATGTTTGATTGAGGAGGTGACCAGAGGCAGAAGAAGACCTAATCTCCAAGGAAAGCCCAGAGAAAGAGTGCATCCGGGCAGACAGAGCCAGGTGCTGGTCCTGCTGTGCCGCGTGCCTCTGAAGGAGGAGGGCGCTCTGGAGAGCTACTGAGCTGCACGTGACTGTAGTCAATAATAACGGATATGCGAAAATTGCATAGAGAGGGGATTTTAAGTATTCTCACCACAAAAAATGATAAGGATGTGAGGTGATGGATATGTTCATTTGCTTGATTGAATCATTCCACAGCATGTCCACACATCAAGGTCTGATGTGCTACATCATAAATATGTACAGTTTTTAATTCATAAATTAAGAATACAAATGAAAAACACTTATTAAAGAGAGCAAGTGATCAGCGATGTAGAAGTAATTCTGAAATTTTGAGAGTCTGCAGGATGTCTGTCCATGTCTGCTAATTGCTAATCACCCTTCCCTTAGGTACTATAGTTACATAGAGAACCAGAAAGAAAAGACAGAGTGAAAGTGTTTGTTAGGAGGCTGTTGGTGTGCTAGTTAAATAACTCTAGGTTGTTGACTTTTTCATAGAGAACAACTTATTTCTTGGGGGGACAGGAATGCCAACTCAGATAAATTTATATTTTTCATATATTAGCCTATGTTTCCTCCTTCCCAAGCACCCAGTGAAAGCCATGTTACATAATTTGTCTGAAAATCAGGGATGCATATAAGGTTTCTGACTTACTAGTGTGGGGCAAGAACATGGCTTTTATTCCTAAAAATACAAATCTGAAATTAGCTAGGAAAAGAACAAATTTGGCAATATGAAATCTACAGAAATGAAGGCATGATTTATGCTTGGACCAAAATTTATTTACTGGAATGATGAATTAACAGCAACATAAGGGACTCCCTTGTGAGGGGTCCCCCAACATAAGGAGCCCCTCATTACCAAAAGGAGTAATGAGTTAAGATATATTAATGATTTTTAAGGGTGCTTTGGAAATAATAGGATATGATGAAAATTAACATCAAATTCTGAATCATGAGGAGGCAGTGGAGGTGGTTACTTTCAGATCCTTTAGCTCATGACCTTCTGTGTCTAGAGAGCCCCTTTTTAACAGAAGGAAATGTGATCACTGCTCTGTTATTACTGTTGGGCCGTGTTCCAGGAGTAGAAATCGTAACGTTTGGAACAATGCAGCTTTCCTTCTGCAATTGTTCTGGACACATTCCTGAGCATCTCTGCTTTGAATTTCCACGATGAAATTGTTGCCAGTTGATGTTTAAAAGGTTATTGCTTTAAATATTTGATTAGCACGAATTGTAAAACATGCTTTGTTAAAGAAAGGAAGGAATCCTGTGAATTCTAGATAGCCTTATCATCAAAAAACCATTTATCCCCCAAGTTGATTAAAATGGAAAATACAAAATAGATTTAACTTTTGTAAAAATGCATCACATATGTTTCAGCATTAGCAATTCTTCAATCTTTTGTTATCTGGAAAGATTATAAAAATCTAGAGATTTCACTATTCCTAAATGTCAGTTGTATTTTATAATACGTAATTTTAGAGAAAAAAAAGGGGCCAAATATTGCCTTGTTATTTTAGGGACTTAAGAATAAACACATCTGATTATGTCATAATGAAATCTGAAAATAAATAAGTTTGGCAAAATGTCTATAATTCATGATATTTCTGAATTTCATTAAGTAAGTAGCAAAAAATGTACTTTTCTTATTCATTCAATATAACAGCATTACTTCAACCTCTTCACTTCCTAGCCTGCCTCACAGGTTTTTGCAGGCTTTCATATCTCTGGCAGTTTTCTACCATTTGTGAGTAGAGCATTTTATGAAATTCTATTTTTTTCAATTTAATAATAAAACCATTTTACTCTAAAGCATCTTCTTGCATTAACTTTTCTCTTCAAAATCAGCTTAAATGTAATGTAAACACGTTTTAGTTAATCTCAATTCACTTGTCTCTGTTTATTCTGCCTGATTCTTATTATTTAACTGAGCATGCCTCGAAGATAGGTACCATGTCTGCTGGTCCCTTTGCTTGGCACACAGCAAAGATTTTTAAAGCATAATGTATACTTTCCTAACAAAAATGGACATTTCCATGATATCATACAGTTTCTCAGTTTGAGTAGGGAATACCTTACCTTCTGAGCAGTTCATCTAGAAAGCATTGGAAGGGCAGTATCTTGATAGTGAATGGGGTCTAAGCCTTCCTATTCCACTACTGCTAATTGAGGGTTTGGGTTGAATGGATAATTAACACCCACAGTTTATTGAAAACCTCATTTTAGTAAGTAGTTTCAACTTCTTCCTTCACTGAACCTCTCCTAGAGTTGCTAATGAGTAGCAACAGGGACTGATTTGAATTCCAACTCCTTTAATTTCCCAGCCTTCTTTCTGTTGGAAGCAGGGATACAATCAAAAAGCATGAAGACACAGGGGAAGAAGAGATGGAAGAAAGAATAGAAACAGTTAAAAAATTTTTAAACAGATTTTGAATTCTGGCCAAGATGGAATAGTGTCATTCCTCCCAGGTCCTTCCTCCTGAACACAAAGACTCTGGCCATAACACAACAAATGAACACAGGGTCTGAAGGTTGAAAGAGAAAGGCAGCCTGCCTGAGAGCCTCAGGACTCGAGGAGTGATGCCACGTTGAGTGCCTTAGGTTTTCCTTTTGCCTTTCATGTATCCCAGACACTGCTCTGGGAAGTCTGCCATGTGACTCTGCCGACAAGTAGACACAAGCAAACAAACACACACCTCCAGCAAAAGCCCGCCGAAGGACCAGGAGGAAGGCAGCCTAAGAGCACCAAAACCGTTTTCATAATGCCTACCCTACTCCAGCTAAACACCAACCAAAAGGTGGATGCAGTTCCTTCTTGTGGTTTCAGCAGTCAAGCTGGGAGCTAATCTTTCACCCACCACTCAGTGGAAACAGGAGGATGTGCTCCCAAGATACAGAAGAACCAAACCACACCATCAGTCAACAGGATTTGATTGACATTTAGAGATCTCTTTACCCAACAAAAGTAGAATAAACATTCTTTTCATCTGCCCAAAGAGCATTTCCCAAGATAAACTATACCCTGAGTCTTAAACAAACCCCAGTAGATTTAAAATCTTGGTATTATACAGTTTATGTATTCTAAGCATAATGAAATCAAACTAGAAATCAATGACAGAAAGATACCACGTCACTAAACACTTGGAAATTAAACAGTAAACTTTTAAGTCATCCATAAGTCAAAGAGAAAGTCTCAAAGAAAGCATGATACATAGTACTGAATGAAAATGAAAATGCAGCATATCAAAATTAGGACTTCCCAGTTAAACCAGTGCTGAGGGGGAAACTGTAGCACTGAAAGCTTAAATTAAAAAAACAAAAACAAAAAACAACTCTCAAATTTAAGTCCTCAAAAACTAGGCAAGAAAGATCAAAATAAACCCAAACCAAGCAGATAATGTTCTCTCTCTTTTTTTATTTTGAGACAGAGTCACTCTGTCACCCAGTCTGGAGTGCAGTGTTGCTATCTCGGCTCATTCAACCTCCAGCATCTGGGTTCAAGTGATTCTCCTGCCTCAGCCTCCCAAGTAGCTGGGAATCCAGGTGCACACCACCACGCCCAGCCACATTCTGTATTTTTAAAGTTGAGATTTCACCATGTTGGCCAGGCTGGTCTCAAACTCCTGGCCTCAAGTGATCTGTCCACCTCGGCCTCCCAAAGTGTTGAGATGACAGGCATGAGCCAATGCTTACAGCCCAAACCAAGCAAATGTAAGAATGTGATAAAGATAAGAGCAGAAATAAATGAAATTGAAAACAAAAACCAATAGAGAAAATTGATCAAATGAAAATTTTTATCTAGCCCTCCAAAATCAATTAATCTGATAAACCTTGGACAAAAATAAAAAGAGAAAGACGTCCATGTCAGGAATGAAACAGAAGTTACTGCTGCATGCCACACATACACTCAAAAGAAACGGAGTATCTTGAACAGTTTTACGCATATAGATTAAACAGCTTAGAAAAAAATAGACCAATTCCTTAAAAACTACAAGTTACTAAAATGTACCCAAGATGAAATAGAGAGTCTGAATAGTCCATTAATGACTAAAGAGATTGAATTTGTAATTAGAAGTTCCCAAAAAGGAAATCTCTGGGCCCAGATAATTTCACTGGAGAATTCTATGGTACATTTAAAGAAGAATTAATATTAGCTGTATGCAGTCTCTTCTAGAAAATAGAATAGGAGGGAACCGTTACCAACTAATTTTATGAAACCAGTGTTACACTGATACCAGAAAGAAAGACAGTGTACAAAAGGAAATCAGGGAACAAAGTCTCTCAAGAACGATGGCACGAAAATTCTGAACAAAATGTTGGCAAATGAAAGCCAGCAATATCTCAAAAGGAAGTATATGCCATAACCAAGTGTGATTCATTCCAGATGTGCAAGGCTGGATCAAGAGTTGAAAATCAACCAGTATATCCACAATATTGATAGGCTGAAGAAGAAAAATTGTAGACAAAAAAAGACATTTGAAAAATACAGTACCCTTTCATGATAAAAATTCTTAGCAAATTAAGAATAGAGGAGAATTTTCTCAATTTATAAAGAGAATCTACAGAAATCCTACAGCCATCTTTATAGTTAAAGATGAATAACTGCATGCTTTCTCCCTGATTGTGAACAAGGCTAGGATATCCACTTTCATCCCTCTTACTTACTCTAGCTACTTTGGTAAAGTGCAGACGATAAATAGAAAGCATACAGATTGGGAAGGAAGAAATATAACAGTCTCTGTCTGATTGGCATGGTTATCCACATTAAAAAACTGAAGGAATTTATATAAAAACTTCTGGAACTGATAAGTGAAAACAAGATTATAGGATACAGGATCAACACAAAAATCAATCACATCTATATACTAACAACAAACTTGGGAACAGAGATTAAAATAAAGACATAACATTCAGAATCGCTCCAAGAAAATAAAGTACTGAGGTATAAACTTAATAAAACATGTACAGAAACCGTATGCTGAAAATCACAAAATGCTGTTAAAAGAAATGAAAGAAGACCTAACTAAATGGAGAAATGTCTTGTTTTTGTGAATTGGAATACTTACCACAGCAAAATGTCAGTTCTCCTCCAATCAACCTATAGCTTTTATGCAGTCTCTATCAAAGTCCCAGCAAGGATTCTTGTACACATAGACAAACATACTCTAAAATTTATATTGAGTCACATGTGTAAGAATAGCTAAAATAATCTGCAAAAAGAAGAAAACACTGTGAGGGAACATTCTGCACCATGATTATGCTGGCTATATAACCACAGTAATCAATGGAATAGAATAGTCAATTCAGAAATAGACACACAAATATGCCCAACAGATTTTTAACAAAGGTTCCAAAGCAATTCAGCAGAGTGCCTTTATAACAAGGTGATGGGCAAATGATTTTGACCTAAAACCTCAGACTTATACAAAATCCACACAAAAAATGGGCTTAAATGTAAAATGTAAAACTTCAGAAAAAAACATAAAACACATCTTTAGGACATACGGCCAGAAGAATTCTTAAATTTAACACCAAAAGCATGATTCATTAAAGGAAAAATTGGTAGACTGGACCTCATCAAAATTAAAACATTTGTTCGGCAAAAGACTCTAAAGACTCTTTATATTTAGGAAAAATATCTCCAAACCTTGCATTTGACAAAGAACTTGGAGTATGTAAAGAATTCTCAAAATTCAGCAGTAACAAACAATCCAGTCAGAAAAGGGCAAAAGATATGCGCTGACATTTCAGAAAAGAATGTCATACAGATGGCTGATAAGCACACTCAAAGATGTCCAACATCATCAGCCGTTAGCAGAATGCAAAAAAAGCCACGGTGGGATATTCCTAAACACCTATCAGAATGGCTTTAAGAATAATAAAAAAAAGTGACACCGTTTAATGCTGGCTAGAACATAGAGAAACTGCATCACTCCTGCATTGCTGGTGGAAATTAGAAAATCACAAGCCACTCTGGAAAATAAGTTGACAGTTTCTCATAAAATTAAATCTGCAGTTACCTCACAACCGACCAATTGCACTCTGGCTTTTTTCCTCAGAGTAATGAAAATCAATAGTCACACAAAATTTATAAACAAATGTTCACGCCATCTTTATTTTTAATAGCCAAAAGCTGGAAACAAACTAAATTTACTGCTGTGGGTGAATCATTAAACACACTATTGTGCATCCACACCATGGAGTTCTATTCAGCAGTAAAAAGAAACTATTGATACATGCACCAACTTGGATGGAGCTCATGGAATTATGCTTATTAAGAGTAAAGGTGACACACTGTATTTTATTTACATAATTATTATGAAATAATAAAATTACAGAGAAAGAGGACACATTAGTGGTTGCCGACGATCAGAGATGGCTGAAGCCAGTGGATGAGGGGTGTGGGTGAAGAGGGTGTCACCAGGAGCCTTGTGATGTGAGAAGGAAACTGAGCCCAGGAGGTCAAGGCTGCAGGGAGTCTATTCATGTGGTAAAATTGCCTAGACCTATAGCTATTCCTACCCACATATGGAAGCACAAAAATAAGTGCATGAAATACTGGTGAAGTCTGAATGAGGCCGTGAATTGTACCAATATCACGTTCCTGGTTTTGATTTTGTACTATATAGTTAAATAAGTTGTAAACACTGGGAAAACTGGGTGTGGAAACCCCAGTACAATGTTTTTTTACAACTTCTTATGAATTTATTTTTCTTTCCAAATTAAAAAAATGCTAAACATTTTGAAAACCTATTGATACCGTTTTAGTACACGTTTCTGCCAAATCTCATGTTGAATGGAAATTCTCAGTGTTGAGGTGGGGCCTGTCGGGAGGTGTTTGGGTCTTGGGGACGGATTCCCACATGACTTGGTGCTGTCCTCAGGACTGTTAGTGAGGAAGTTCTTACCTGATCTGGTTGTTCCCATGAAGCGTGTGGCACCTCTCCCTGCCACTGTCTCTCTCCCTCCAGTTCTGCTGTGGGATGTGCTGCTCCCCATTGCCTTCTAGCAGCCAGCGCCATGCTTCTTGCATAGACTGAAGAACTGTGAGCCAATTAAGCTTCCTTTCCTTATAAATTACCCAGTTGTAGGTATTTATAGCCATGCAAGAATGGTTTCATACACACACACACACACACACACACACACACACACGTATACACATATAAATATATGTCAATAAATGAAATTTTTCATGAGGATATAACTTGAAAATTGAAAATATGATTTTTGATGTCATGAGTTTGATACTGATTATTCAAAAGTTTTATTTTTTTATTTTTATTTTTGAGACAGAGCCTCACTCTGTCGCCCAGGCTAGAGTGCAGTGGGGTGACCTAGGCTCACTGCAGCCTCTGCTCCCCACCGCCCCGCCAGGTTCAAGCTCCTGCCTCAGCCTCCCAAGCAGCTGGGATTACAGGCGTCTACCACAGCACTACGCTAATTTTTGTATTTTTAGTAGAAATGGGGTTTCAACATCTTGGCCAGGCTGGTCTTAAACTCCTGACCTCATGATCCACCCACCTCGGCCTCCCAAAATGCTGGGATTACAGGCATGAGCCACTGCACCTGACTGATTATTCAAGTTTTAATGAAAGTTTCTGTTATTGTTGATGAGTTAAGTTGAAAATGATTTTTACTGTGGTTAATAACTCTTTATTTCAATGAGGAAGCCTAGCATTTTTAAAAATTACAAAACCGAAAGGAATGGGAGTTACAAAAGTAGTTAAATGTTTATACAGCCTAATTTTTTAAGTGAAATATCAAAGAATTTGCATGCTTGATTTTAATATCAAATGCAATTACTCAGCCTCTGTGTCTTGAGCCATGCTGAATTGCATGGATTAGAGCACGTAGATTGTGCTATTTTTATATGCCTCACTCAGAAAACCTCGCCCTGTGTAAAATTCTTTCTCTTTAGTTTGTATTAAGTTTGGCTGGTGCTTTAGTGGGAGACACAATGTTGGTCACACAAGGAGGGAAATTAAGTACATAAGACTTTCTTCTTTCCCCATCTGTAAATGCGTTCTCCTTCCTACTTCATGGGGAGAATTGAGAGATAAATTTCTTTTAAAGAAATCTGAAATGAATTTCTTAGAGATGAGTGCTCAAAGCATACAGATTGCTGTTGATATTTGTAGGCATATGCATTAATCTCTGGTGAACAGTGTAATCACAACGGAGTCAGTTGCTTGGGAGGAATGCAAGTGGTGCCAGTTTCATAAAGAGGGGGTTGAGCAGACGGGAAGACAGTCACTGCAACGACAGAAAATGGCCTTTTCCTATTAAGGCTGTCGGATTACATTTCATTCAGTAACAAAACATACAGAAAGCTAATGATGTTCACCTTCCCCATAATGTTGGATTTTCTTCGCTCTGGCGTCGACTGTCCATTGATCTAATGAAACTTTTATGTGAACATTTAGTTATACTCTGGCATCATTCTGTCTTGAAAAATATTTACAATCGTATATACCAACAGCCAAATGCCTACAATTTATGGCAAGTAAAAGATGATATGGTTAAATAATAACAGCCATCTGTCTCAGTGGAAAACTCAAAGAGGCTAAGTAAATAGCTCCAAGCCATGTAGCTTGCCTGGAACCAGGATTCAGCTCCTTTCTCCTGCACAGCTGAGGGGTGGGTTGGGGGCTGTGGGAAGAGTAGAGAGGGGAGGCAGAAGAAGAGAGTATTGTCCATTTCATGTGTGCCGTTTTCATGAAGAAAATAAACTCTAGTGGCTAATAATAAGGTGAGGAGGCCTGCTGTATAGGTACTGATCATTCCCAAATTAATATGTTAGATAAAATTCCAATTGGAATTGTAACTTTTGCAGAAACTTGATAAATTGGTCAAGTTCATGTGACAGAATACATGAGTGAGAAGAACAAAGTTTGGGAGAAAAAGATTAATTGCGGGACTTTCTTTAAACATTTAAAAAGCAGTTAGAAATGAGGGCAGGTCAGTTGCAGCAGGATGTTGTAGTCAATGGAAGAGAAAAGACAGTTACATAGCAGACACACTCACACATGGGAATTTAGATGGTAACAAAGACGGTGCTTCAACCCTTGGCAAAGGGGTGATCTACTTAAGATTTTGGGTGAAAACGTTAGACACAGTTTTCTTTCTTTCTTCTTCTTTTTTTTTAAGACAGAGTCTCCCTCTGTCACCCAGACTAGAGTATAGTGTCCCTAACTTGGCTCACTGCAACCTCCGCCTCCCGGGTTCAAGCGATTCTCCTGCCTCAGCCTCCTGAGTAGTTGGGATTACAGGCACGCACCACCACACCCGGCTAATTTTGTATGTTTAGTAGAGACAGGGTTTCTCCATGTTGGTCAGGCTGGTCTTGAACCCCTACCTCAGGTGATCCATTTACCTCATCCTCCCAAAGTGCTGGTATCCGTTCACCTCATCCTCCCTATAATAATATTTTTTGCTATGTGCCAAGTACTTGTATAAAGTACTGGTGTACACACACACACACACACACACACACACACACACACACACACACAGAGTCCTCCCTTGCCCAACCTGCCATTCTATAGGTGAGGAAACCGAGGCACCCTGTGAGTTCTTCTGGCCCATCTGATTCGGACTCAGAGTCCACTCCTTAACTCAGCTGTGTGCTGCTCTCGCCATCACTCCCCCAAATATCTTGCCCCGACTAGTCACAGTTTTCTATCTCATGCCATGTATAAAATATCTGATGGAGCAAAGGCTTGCACATTTAAAAAGGACTTGGGAGGAAATATAGATGAATATTTGGACTACATCTTGAATATAAGTTTTAATACTAGAATAGGAGAGGCTGTTTTTTTTTTTGTTTTTGTTTTTTTGTTTTGTTTTGTTTTGTTTTGTTTTTTTTTTGCAGTACATCGAGACCAGAAACTAAGGAAGAACAGAGTTGAAACTAAAAACTGGGTAGAGAATGAATTGGATGATATCCATGCCAAAGGGTAAAGATCCAATGTAGTAAAAGGACTCCCAGGCTTCAAAGACGTCAGCCAGTCCTGGGAAGGACCCAAAAGGCAAACTCTAGGAGAAACGTGGATAGTGGTAATGGGGAGGCAGTGAATCATCAGTAATATGCTTAGAGAGACATAAGGATCAGTCACTTTTCACCCAGCATTACCAAGGGTATGGGAAAATGTACTTCTGAAAAATGTCTTGTTGGAGTGTATAAGGGGCCAGTGTAAAAAAAACCTGCATACTTTTAATCCAGAAATTGCATTGCAAGAATTTTCCTCCGGAAATATTTACACAATTGTTACAAAGATTCTAATTGCATCCTTTAGAACTGCAAATACTCATAGTAGGAGAGGCTGGTTAAATTAGCATAAATACTTTCAGACAGTTGGGTAAAACTCTCCAAAGAGTGAGGAGGGCCAGGACAGGAGCATCTCTTGAGACCAGGAGTTTGAGACCAGCCAGGGCAACATAGCAAGACTCCATCTCTACAGAAAACTAAAAAGATCAGCAGACATGGTGGTGCATGCCTGTAGGCTCACCTAATCGGGAGGATGAGGCAGGAAGATCGCTTGTGCCCAGGAGTTTGAGACTGCAGCGAGCTAGGATCTTGCCAGGGTCCTATAGCCTGGGTGACAGAGTGAGAACCTGAAAACCAGACACACAAAAATGAAGTGTATACACCCACATGATGCTGCAGTCATAAATATTTGCAAAACCAGCATGCATAGTATGGACCTTAATTTAGAAAAAAATGTATATAAACTGGAAATGGCCAAGAAGGATTATGTGTTTAACTCCTTTAGGGGGTGTCAGGGAGATGAAGTTATAGGTAATTTATATGTTTGTGTATATAAGTTTTTTAAATGGAGATAGAGATACTGGACAGCAGACTGTGGTGGACCTCATGTGTCAGTATTTGATGATGTCACTGTGCCCAATGGAAAGGCTGCCATATTTATTTTCGTTTTTCCTTCTCTGTGAAGAATATGTAGAAATCACTGAAAGCAACTATTCATCGTATGATGGGGAACTCAGTTCATGCAAGGCTTCTGTATTTTCCACTCTGACTCTAAGCTTGGTGCTTCAAGGAATGAAAGATTGAAAAAAGGAAGTAACACGAGATAAAGTCCATATATGACTTTTTTTTGCTATGTGCCAAGTACTTGTATAAAGTACTGGTGCACACACACACACACACACACACACACACACACACACACAGAGTCCTCCCTTGCCCAACCTGCCATTCTATAGGTGAGGAAACCGAGGCACCCTGTGAGTCCTCCTGGCCAGTCTGATTCAGACTCAAGAGTCTACTCCTTAACTCGGCTGTGTGCTGCTCCTGCCATCGCTCCCCCAAGTACTTCCAGGAGCACTTGTGTGTGTTGGGAGCCTGGGAGAGGTGTCTTCTGGCATATCGTGCACAGCAGCAGACGCTGAGAATGAAAGCGTGCATTCTTAGTACTCTGCTCGGACAAGCAGGAGTGGCTGAGGCTGTCCTGGACAATGTGGGACCACAAAAACTGGCCATCACATTAGATGTGGCTCCTGTTGCCCGGCCGCGTGAACACGCTTCACTGTGCAGATGAGGAAAGTCCTGTGAGGACTCCAAGAAGGACGAGCAAAGCCCCAGTGTGGAGAGAGGGAAGCTTCCTGGGGTATCCACGGAGCAGAGGGAGGTTGTCCTGGTCCCTTGGGTGCTGCAGAGAAGGAGGAGAAGACAGACCCAATGAGGGGACCTGGCACTTTTGGGCCAACATAGATGTCAGAGGCAGGTGCTCCTTCAGCCATTTTCCCTGCCAGGAACACAACCCAGTCCCCAGGTCCCCACTGCAGCATCCTTGTCATCTGCTTGGTGGTGTCCTTTGATCCTTGAAGAGCCAGCCTGTCTTCCCCTCATAGTAACCCCCTCTCCCATGCAGCCAGGGCTGACTGATCATGACTTCTAGCTTGTCGGGCCCCTGAGCCCTGCATTGACGTCAGCTGCACTTTACAGTTTATCCTGAGTGTTGCCTCACTGGACTGTGTCCCTGTGGGCTTCTCATTTCTGCACAGTAGAGACCCTGCCTGCTCCCTGAGCCTGGGACCCAGCGCACCGTAAGGATGGGGATGGTGGGGGGATCTCAAGTCGTTTGGTCAACCATGGGAAGCTTCCAATTGTTGATTCAGCAAGAGAGTGATGATACCCAAACCCACTTGGAGGAAGATTATTTTGTTGACAAGTTGATTAAAAGCAAGAGAGTTTTGGAGACAGAGACAAATGAGCAGCTCGTGCAGGTGTCAGGACAGGAGGTTGCGAGGTCTCTGTTGAGAGGCTGCCCCAGGAAATCTCCTGTGTGCAGCCCCTTCCATAGACAGTCTTGTCTTCCAAAGACAAGAATGGATTTTATCTTAACCCCGTTGTCCCGTTTTCTATTTTATAAATTCTTTTCCTTACATAAAAGAAAGATAAACGATGGATATTGCAATTAAGAAAAGTGATGGATATTCCAATTATCCTGATTTGATCTGTATACATTATGTGAACATATCAAAATATCATATATAGCCTCCAAATATGCACATCTCTTATGTATCAATAAAAATCATTTTCTAATAAATTTTCAACCTTTGGTTTTCCAAATTTATAGTCTGGGCATAGCACGTATTTGTTATTTAGAAATACCTGGTCAACGAAGAAGGGAACGCTGATCCTGCCTGCCATCGGCCCCTCCTTGCATCCTGACTATTAGTATAGAAAGGAGAATTAATTAATGCAATAATTTACTCAGCAAATATTTACTGAACACCTGCTGATCCCTTCATAGATTCCTATTTCCCAGCAACCATATCGGACTCGCCATATGCCGCAAACAAGTCATTTTTGTCAATAAGGATAACGCTGTCTGGATTTTTAAGAGAGTTAACTATTCCTTCTACTCGCCACTTCTGATGCTGGCAGACACGAGAATAAGGTGCAGAGTGGTGTCTGCTTGGCCAGGCGTCGCTGCTGTTTGAGAGCAAGCTGGTCTGGATTTCTGCAGACACTGACCTTACTGAGTGTGATGTGGGACGGCCAAGTGGAACAGACAGGGCCGGGCTGTGTGGGGCTGCACACAGCTGCCCCACCTGCCTCCCAGCGTCAGCTGTGCTAGGACTCCATGAGCGTCAGCAGCAGGCAGTGATGAGCTGGGCCACCTTGGGCCACGGCTTCCCTTCTCTAAGTCCACATTTGAGCTCCTAACTTTGCAATTTATCTATCAGGGTTGTTAAAATTAAATTAGACATGTTGTTACTAAAGAAACTGCACATGCTGAATCCGTCGTAGGCCTTTCTTCCCCTTTTTTTCTGTTTACCTCATCAAATGTGAAAAACTCACTTTCTCTTCCTCTGTTATGTCATCGTCTCTGTTTTATTAATATATATGGCTAATTTTTCATGGGTAAATGCATCTAACCCTCAGGCTATGATAGCTCAGGTAGCTGGGCACTGCGAACTGCGAGTGAGCCCTGGTCCTCCTGGAAATTAAGATATAGCCTCTCTCCTGATTGCAGCAAAGTTACAAGTTGTTTGGGAGGGAATTCCAAGGTAGGATGGGAGATGGTGACAACAGGTGCAGTTACGGAGGGAAGATAAGTACAAGGAGTGGGGTGAACAGGCAAGGGCGCTGTGAGAGTCAGCCCTTGCGGCTTGCAGCCTCAGTGTGTGCGGGCAGTCAACACAGGCTTAGCCTTCCCTGCCAACATTTCGTACTATTTAGTGAGGTCCCTTTAAATAGTTTCAACCAAAAAAGGAATTATAATTCTCATAGGAGACGAGGGGACAGGGACAAAATTCTCTCAGGAACAGCTGGTAGAAAAAGAAA
Source organism: Plecturocebus donacophilus (assembly GCA_004027715.1). Classification (NCBI taxonomy): domain Eukaryota; kingdom Metazoa; phylum Chordata; class Mammalia; order Primates; family Pitheciidae; genus Plecturocebus; species Plecturocebus donacophilus. Next base: position 17,885 of record PVKP010002136.1, on the reverse strand, counting down.
TCTGTCCTTTTTGTCAATAAGCCCAAGACTTTTGAAAAAGTTGATATCCTTCCCCTAGTAATTTCTCAGCAATCAACCACCCAGAAACATTCAGGAACGTAGACAACAACTTGTGCCCTATTGTAGTTGCAGTAGTAAGAAAAGAGAAACGATAGGATTTATAGAGCAATAAAAATTAATGTCTTCAGAGCGATTTCCTTATGGGAGAATGTTTATGTAACATTAAGTAAAAAAGTATGATACGAAAGTGTATGAACAGAATGATCCCCTAGTGTGTGTATATATATGTAAACTAGACTGGACAGTGGTACCCTGTGCACATCCCAAGGTCAGCTCTTATATATATAAAAGAATCCCCTTTTCTACACACACACACACACACACACACACACACACACACACACACACTGCAGTAAATTCAAATATTGACTTTCTACCTGGATAGATTACAGGAAGTTCTTTTGGCTTATTCCGTGCACTTTTTAAATTATTTTTCAAATGTTCTGTCTTCTACAGTCTGTTTCTCCGTCCCTGTCCTAAAGACATTCAGTGAGCACACACGCAGCAGGGGCCAGAGGACTGACCAGAAGAGTTTTTCCTGTTGCCTTGCCGCAGTCATCTTTAGTTTCAGTTTCTATCTTGGTGAAGATATTTTCATTTAGAGTCAGAGAGACAAAATGCACCTGATTTCAGGTCACTTTAGTGGTTGACCGTGCAGCCCTCTTGTTTTCCATGCTGAGTCTTGTTTTGCACAGCGAGTTTTTCTTTCCCTGAGCTCTCGAGCCTTCGCTGCATTTGAGGTCCCAGCCCTTTGAAGCATGCACCAGAATCAGACAGGGACTGCTTTTCCAGTCAGATGTCTTACTAACAAATCATGGAGGGGGCGAGCTCCAGTGGCCTCAGCTGTGTTCTCTGGAGCAGACCTAGAGAGTTTCTCTCGTTGCCTGGGAGTGAGACAGCACTTTAGAGGGGGGTGGCGTCCCTGGAGGCCTAGTGGTGCCACAGGAGGCTAAGAGGGAAAATCAAGGAGGTTAAACCCAAAGGGACAAGGCTGTGCTTTGCCAGCTGCCCTCCTCATTGGAAAATGCGCTCTTGGCAGACCTAACTGGGAAGCGCTGGAGACTTTGTGCATTCACCCAGCACCTTCGGGCCCCCTTCACCCTCTCCCCATGCAGGCCTACTGCCATTGAGTTACGGATTCTTCAGGCAGTGTTCTTTGAGGATTTGCTGCCGGCTCATCATCCTCACAAGAACGGCCCCCACTGTGTGATGTGGAAATGGGACAGACTCTAGTGAATTCCTTTCTTAGGGCACGAAACCACCCTATGCTCCGGATCCACAGCCCTGCAGAGCCCCACCCCATGAAAGGTGGACTGCCAGCCTCTCTTGCAGGAGAGCCCAGGCTCGCTGTGCTGAGGGGTGGCCCACAGAGTGACGCTGCAATATGCTTTCCTCAAACTCCGGATGGAAGTTGCCTGATACAAACATTTAGCTAACAATCTCAGAAGGAGTAGTCCTCAAGACAGCAAAATTCTGTCATGTTTTATTATTTCCTTCCCTGTAAACTGTTAACCATTTACCTCAGGTTAAAATAAAGCATAAATTATGCCTTATAATTTTATCATGTTATTGAACAGTATATTTCTCATCTGCTTTATACTAATGGAAAAAAAACTTTATGTAATTCTACCAATGATACTGCCTTATGTAAGTGGCTTATTTAAAAAAAATTATTATTTATTTTTATTGAGGTAAAATATATACAATTTACCATACTGACCATTTTAAAGACAGTTTAGTTGCATTAAATGCATTTGCACTTTCGTGCAGTAATTACCACTATCCTGCATAATGCTTTTCAGCTTGTAACACTGAAACGGTGTATGTTAAATAATAACTGCACCCCTCTCCCCCAGTCCCTGGCAGCCATCATGCTACTCTCTGTCTCTGTGATTTCTGCTATCTAGGATCTCATATAAATGGAATTATATAGCATATGTCTTCTTGTAACTATCTCTTTTTTTGTTTTGAGACAAGATTTCACTCTGTTGCCCAGGATGGAGTGCAGTGGTGCAGTCATAGCTCACTGCAGCCTCCACCTTCCGCGCATAAGGGATCCTCCTGCCTCAGCCTCCTGAGTAGATGGGACCACAGTCATGTGTCACCACCCTCCACTAATCTTTTATTTTTATTTTTTTTTGTGGAAATGGCATCTCCCTATATTGCCCAGGCTGATCTCAAACTTTTGGGCTTGAGTGATCCTTTTGCCTTGCCCTCCCAAAATGCTGGGGTTACAGACGTGAGCCACCGTGCCTGGCATGACTGGCTTCTGAACTTTGAATAATGCCCTCAAGGTTTATCCACGTTGTAGCTTGTGTCAGAATTTTCTTCCGTTTTAAGGCTGAATAATATTCCCTTTTCAGATGAACCACATTTTGTTCATCCATTTGTCTGTCGATGGATGCCTGGGTTACTTCTGCGTTTTAGGTATTGTAAATAATGCTGCATGAACATGACTTACAAATACTGTTTGGCAACCTTGCTTTCAGTTCCTTCGGGTGGGATTCCAAGAAGTGGTGTTGCTGGAATTCTATCCAGAAATGGAATTGCTACCTCATGTGATAATACTATTTTTAACTTTTTTTATAAAGGCCACAGTGTTTTCCATAGTGGCTGTACCATTTTACATTCACCAGCAGTGCATAAGCATTCCAGTTTCTTCACATCCTAATCAACACCTGTTTCTTTCTTTGTTAGTAGCCATTCTATTGGATGTGAAGTTGTATTCCGTTGTGGTTTTGATTTGTAGTCCCTAGTGATGAATGATGTGGAGCACCTTTTCATGTGCTCATTGGCCGTTTGTGTATCTTCTTTGGAAGGATGCTTGTTTATATCCTTTGTTCATTTTTGAAATGGGTTGTTTGTTTTTTGTTATTGAGTCTTAGGCGTTTTCTATATATTCTGGATATCAATCCCTTATCAGATACATGACTTGCAAACATTTTCTCCCTTTTTGTGGGTTGTCTTATTACTCTATTGCTAGGATTTTGTTTTGTTTTGAGACAGCTTCTTGCTCTGTCACACAGGCTGGAGTGCAGTGACACAGTCACAGCCCACGGCAGCCCCAACCTTCCAGGCTCAAGCCATTCTCCGGAGTAGCTGGGACCACAAGTACACGCCATCACTCCTAGGTAATTTTTGGTAGCAAGGGGGTCTTGCTATGTTGCCCAGGCTGGTTTTGAACTCCTGGCTTCAAGCAGTCCTCCCTTGGCTTCCCAAAGTGTTGGGATTATTGGTATGGGCCACTACACCAGGACTTTTTTTTTTTTTTTTTTTTTGAGGCAAGGTCTCTCTCTGTTGTTCAGGCTGGAGTCAGTGCTGTTACCATAGTTCCTTTTATCTCTAAACTCCGAGGCTCAAGTGGTCCTCCAACCCCAGCCTCCCAAAGTCCTGGGATTACAGGCATGAGCCACCTTGCCCAGCCAGATAGTGTTTTTTTGATGTGCAATGTTTTAAAATTTTGGTTAAATTAAGTTTGTCTGTTTTTTTCTTTGGTTGCCTGTGCCTTTGATGTAATATCCAGGAAGTCACTGCTAAATACAGTGTTGTGAAGATTTTGCCCTGTGTTTTCTTCGAAGAGTTTATAGTTTTAGGTCTTACATTTAAGTTTTTGACCTATTTTGAGTTAATTTTTGTATATGGTGTTAGTTAAAGGTCCACCTCCATTCTTTTGCATGTGGTTATCTGGCTTATCCAGTACCATTTGTTCAAAAGACTGTCCTTTATCTATTGAGCAGTTTTGACTCCCTTGTCAAAAGTCATTTGCTCATATATGCCAGCATTTATTTCTAGGGTCACTGTTCTATTCCATTGGTTTGTGTGTCTGTGTTTATATCAATACCATATTGTTTTGATTACTGTTGCTTTCTAGTAAGTTTTGAATTCAGGAAGTTTGAGTACTCCAGCTTTGTTCTTTTTCAAGATTGTTTTGGGTATTGGGGGTCCCTAGAGGTTCCATAGGAATTTTATGATGGCCTTTTCTTTTTTTGCACAAAACGTCATTGGGATTTAGAATTGTATTTAATCTGTAGATCACTTTGTAGTATTGACATCTTAACAATGTTAAGTCTTCAAATTCATGGAGTTTGTTCTTATTTATTTTTGTCTTTATAATCTTCCAGCAGTGTTTCATAGTTTTTATTGTACATGTCTTTCACCTCCTTGGTTAATGCCAAAGTATTATTCTTTTTGATTGTATCATAAATAAAATTATTTTTGTAACTTCTTTTCAGGTTGTTCATTGTTACAATGTAGAAATGCAGGTAATTTTTGTGTGTTGATCTGCTACTTTGTATCCTGCTACTTTGCTTAATTTTTATCTATTAGTTCTAACAATTTGTGTGTGTGTATATATATAGTGTTTCCTACATAGAAGATCATATCATCCATGAAGGAAGAGAATTTTACTTCTTTCTTTCCAATTTGAATGTCCTTTATTTCTTTTTCTTGCCTAATTGCTGTGGCTAGAACTTCCAGTACTGTGTTGAATAGAAGTGGAGAAAGCATACCTTCTTGCCTTGTTCCTTATCTTAGAAGAAAAATTCAGTTTTTCATCATAGGGTGTGATGTTCACTGGGAGTTTTTTATATATGGCCTTTTTAAAATCAGAGACAGGGTCTTACTCTGTCACTCAGGCTGTATTACAGTGGTGCAGTCATAGCTCACTGAAGCCTCAAATTCCTGGGCTTAGGAATTCCTCCTATCTCAGCCTCCAAAGTAGCTGGGATGACAGGCACATACCACCACTCCCAGCTAATTAAAAAAATTTTTATGTGTATTTTAGTAGAGATGGGTTTTACCATGTTGACTAGGATGGTCTCAGTCTCCTGACCTCGTGATCCACATGCCTAGGCCTCTTAAAGTGCCAGGATAACAGCCAGGCATGATGGTGTGCACCTGTAGTCCCAGCTACTCAGAAGGCAGAGGCAGGGGAATTGCTTGAACCTGCGAGGTGGAGGTTGTAGTGAGCTGAGATCACGCCACTTCACTCCAGCTTGGCTACAGAACAAGACTCTGTCCCCCCCAAAAAAAAACTTTTTTTTTTTTTTGGTAGAAAGGGGTCTCACTGTGTTGCTCAGGCTGTGTTGCTCAGGCTGTTCTTGAAATCCTGTCCTCAAGCAGTTTTCCCATCTCTGCCTCCCAAAATGTTGTGCACTGCCCATATATGGTGTTTATTATTAGGTAGCTTCTGTTTTTTAAGAATCTTTAAACATAATGGAAGTCTTTGTGTTAATGGATAATCATACAGGAAATTGGACTATGAGAAGAAGTGTGATTAATAGATGTGCCATTTATCTGTCTTTCTACCTACCCATCTGTCCATCTATCAATCTACCCATCCATCCACCCATTCACTTGTCCGTCCATTCATCTATCCACCCATCCATCCATCCATCTACCCATTCATCCATTCACCCACCTGTCCATCCATCCATCCACCCATCTACCCACCCATTCATCCATTCACCCACCTATCCATCCATCCATTCATCCATTTGCCCATCCACCCATCCATCCAACTGTCCATCCGTCTGTCCAACCATATGTCTATCATCAGTTGATCTATCTGTGAGAAGTTGGTCTTATCTTACCAAATTTTATATTGACTTTGTTACCAGGAAATAAACATAATCAGTACCCAAATATCATTAAATCTTCATTTTAGCCACATTTACCTTGTTGAAGAGGCGAAAGTTGTTTTGTTATCTTCTAAAACACTGCTAAATGGTATGCAGGGTCTACTTTCTCCTGTTCACAACTCTCCTGTGCAACTCTGCTATTTGCTTACTGAATTTTGGCATAAACCATTTGCAGTTAGTGTCAGTGTGTGCAACATTACATGCAGAAATAAAAATGCAGAGTGTGATAATACAAATATGGGGGGGAGGCCATTATCTTATAAACTCTAATCTCGTCGTTGAGCTAAATTTCAAAGGAGGGAGCAAAAATAGGTCTCCTGCTGACCTGCATCCCCCCACTGGCATATCTGAGTGGGTGTATGTCTACTCTACTTTCCACATGGGTACTAGAAAGAACCACTGAGGTGCAACCTCCTCTGTCTGGACTACAAAGTGAGGTCCATGGAGCTGGCAAAGCCTCAAAAGCGTTTTATTCAACTCAAAAATTCAACAAGGATATGATTTTGGCAAGAATTGTTTACAATGAAAAGTAACTGTCTCACTGGTGGGAAGCAGTCTTTTGAAAACTTCAGTTAAAATGTTCATTGTAGTAAAAATGTGTGTCTGCTGGTTTGTTTTCTTCATGATGTTTATTTTTGTTATACTGTTGTTTGATGATTTCTTTCATTATTTTAATAGGTCACATATACTCTATAAAATGATCTCATTTTTAAAAGGCAACTGTGAAATCAATGCCAATTATAATCTTTGCATGAAAATAGCCATTGATTTGTTGAGAAGATTGAGAGAAAGAGACAGAGAGAGAGAAAGAGAGAGAGAGAGAGAGAGAGAGAGAGAGCTTGCATCATTAATATTAGTGCTACTGAAAATAAGACCTTGCAGCAGTGGCTGAAAAGATCACACCTGTAAGACTAAATGTTGAACCCAAATTGTATTCATGATTGCTTGATAAAAGTAACCTGTCAGCTTCTATTATAAGTGCTGCATATGTATGACTCATTTGCTGCTTACAGTGGTCCTATGAGGAAAGTATTTCACTTTTAACCCTGTGTTATAGATGAGGAAACTGAAGTGTATTTGGGTTGAGCAATTTGTGCAATACGGCAGAGCCAGCAAAAAAGAGATGGAGGATTCAAGCTTGGACATCTGGCTCCGACTTTCGTTCTTACCTTCTCTGTTATACTACTTTTCATTAGGTCATTCATTAATATATGTACCAAACCTAGAAAAAAAATCCAAAAAACTAAAATGATTTTAAAATGTAAAGGAAGAAGAATGGTCCTAAGGACCCAGCCCCACCCTGGCTGTTTACTCCATGGCCCTGTGCCGAGGGCTGTGGCCTCTCCGCTTCTTTCTCTCCACAGTGGGATGTGACCATGTTCATCCAGAGGGCGGGTGAGGCCACGCCTGTGCACTGGGAAACTGTTGTTTCATCCTGTAAGCCTTTTTTCTTTTCTTTTCTTTTTTTTCCTGAGACGGAGGCCTATGCTGGAGTGCAGTTGAAGCATCTATCTTATAAGTAAATGACTAAGTCAGACTTCTTTGACTCATGTATACTCAGTGTAGGGGTGTTTCTGTTATACCACTAGAAACTGCACCTTCTTGAGGAAAGTGACATCAGGAAGCTACATTTTCATTGCACATGTAAGTGTTGTGTGAGCAAATTTATGTAACTGTATGCATTTAAATTGCTTAGCACAAAGCCTTGCCTATATAAGGGATGAAATAAAAGCCAGCTGCTGGTATATGAGCTGATAAATCTAGACAGGACCAGAGATCTTTTGGAAGATAACATACAAATAACGATATGAGAGCCCTTTGAGTTTGAAAGTCGAGGAAAGTCCTAGAGCAAATGTGATGAAAGATGAAAGACAATAGTGGTGACTGCATAGAATACCACCGTCAGAGCTTTGCGGAAAGGCCCTTCAGGTGTATCCATCATAAACCCTGTGTCGACAGAGCGTGCAGTGTGTCCTGCTCACTGCATCCGTGCTGTCTTCTCCCTTGGGCCTGCAGCCAGCCCGTACTTCCCAGTCTCTGTTGTAGTTAGGTGAGACCTCGGGCTTGAATTTCTTACTTATTCAAGTAAGTTGTTCCCCTGGAGAAATGTCTTGCCTTCCTGTTTAAATGTTACCTTTAGATGCAGTGTATCTGGAGGGGCTGGGATGAGCAGAATCAAGAGTGAGTGTAGGTAACTTTGAAAAACAGTCTTTTGACCATTGACTAGAAGGCAGTAACAACTCCACTCAAGTGTTGTATTCTAATTAGTAAGGATTTTAGTTTTTCAGGGGATACGTGATCAAATTTCTGAAATTATATTCTAGATGTGAGTAAATAAGTAAGTATATTCAATAATAAAAGCAAGCTTCTCATCGTCTAAGAAAAGAGTGATAAACAAGGAAACAAGTAGGCTAGAATGAACCTTGTGATGTTGAATCGGAACCAGTAGTATCATATGAACACATGGGCTTATGATAGCTTTGCCGAGAGAGTTAGAGAAACGGATGTGGCTGTGTGCTTGCACTCGGAGGTCCCAGCTCCGGGGGCAGTGAGGGCTGGGAAGCAGTGACATCTGAGCAGCAGTGAGCACACATGGCTTCCTGATCTTGGTTTCTAATATCCTCCAATAAAATGAATCAGGGATTCTAGGAGCAGTCCCGGATTCCAAGGCTGGGGTAGGTGAAGTGCTAGGTGAGCTTAGAAGATCCTTTAGTATCAGAAAGTAAGAGAGTACTTAGCAAATGTTGGGTGTCTATTGAAACAGCATAGAACAGAATTGAAGGGCCTCCTGATGGCCAAATCTGGGGTTTGGGCAACTAAATTATGACATCGTTTTGTACTAAAACCTATAGAATAAAAGTATCCCATATAATAAACTATCCATGAGTCCACACTGATACAAATACACCATAAAGTATATAAATACATAGTAAGTAACTACCTAAGGAAGGAGGGAATCTCCTCCCTACTGTGGAGGATGTTGGTAAGAAAGTCGTCATCTGACAGGAATCATAATAACCATAATTTTAGGTGACAGTCACTAGTACATGCTAAAACTTGTGAGTGAATTTTTTTTTCCCTGAGACAGAGCCTTGCTCTGTTGCCCAGGCTGGAGTGTAGTGGTGCGATCTTGAATCACTGCAACCTCCACCTCCCAGGTTCAAGCAATTCTCCTGCCTCAGCCTCCCTAGTAGCTGGAATTACAGGCACACGTGACCACACCCAGCTAATTTTTGCATTTTTAGTAGAAACGAGGTTTCACTATATTGACCAGACTGTTCTCGAACTCCTGACCTCGTGATCTGCCTGCCTCAGCTTCCCAAAGTGCTGGAACTACAGGTGTGAGCCACTGCACCTGGCCATGAAATTTTAATGAGAAATAAAATATTGGCACAGTCTCAAGTTATCTCCTCACAAGATGCCTCTTAATTGTGAAAGGAGAAGCAAAATAGTGACTTTGCAGTGTAAAAACCCAGCAGATACCAGCTTGACCAAGCAGCAAAAGTTAACCTTCCTGACAGTGGCACACAGAGACATTGGGTGCTTCCTTATATGATCACCAAGAAGGGCACAGCATCACCTCTGTGACATATTTGCCAAAAGTACATAACTTGAATTGAGTCATGAGGAAACATCAGACTATCCTAAATTGCAGACTTTCTGTAGGATACCTTGTCAGAACTGCTCAATGGTGTCCAGATCATGAAAGACAAAGACAGATTGAAGAAGTGTCCAAGCTTCGAGAAGACTGCTAAATGCAATGTGCATCCCAGTTCGGAACCTGGTCCAGAAAGGGACTAATATGGAGCTATCCATCACATTTGAATAAGACTTGTAAATAAGTTAATGTGAGACCATTTTTAATTTTCTAGTTTTGATCATTTTACTGCAGTTATGTAAGATGTTAACATTTAAAGAAGCTAGACTAATGGTATATGGAAAATTTTTATACAGGTTGAGCATCCATAATCCAAAAATCCAAAATTTTAAATGTTCCAGAATCTGAAACATTGTTAGTGCTGATGTGACACCACAAAGTGGAAAATCTCACATCTGACCTCATGTGATGGGTTTTAGTCAAAATGCAGGCATGCAACATACAGTTCATTCGGCATCTCCAAGAGGAAAAACAACACTCCCAGCTCCCTCCAGCTGTGATGTCTTTTCTGTGCATGCCCAGCACACCCAGGTACCCCCATATCAGCACACCCATAATGGGGGGTAAAATGACATGTATGCAGGCTGGACCTGCCAAAGCAGGTTCCCACATGGCACCAAGATCCATGAGCTTTACTCACTGTGTTTTTTGATGGTGATGACAAACAACCACAGATTGTCTACATGGGTAGCTGAGATAGTGACACGTTTGATTTTTGATGGTTCAACATGTGTAGACTTTGTTTCATGCACAAAATTATTAAAAACATTATACAAAATTGCCTTCAGGCGATGTGTATGAGGTATATATGAATCATAAATGAATCTCATGCTTAGACTTGGGTCCCATCCCCCAGATATCTCATTATATATTTGCAGACATCCTCAAATATGAATAAAACTCCAAATCTGAAACACGTATGGTCCCAAGCATTTTGAATAAGAGATAGTCAGCCTGTGCTAGATTTGCAACATTATCAAAAGTTTGAAATCATTCCAAAATGCAGAATTAAAAATTAAAGAATTTAGAAGTAGTTTGCACGTAAGCATCATTATCAGTTACTTTCTATGAGGTCAAGGTTGATAGCAAGTAACATTGGCACTCTTGTCCAGTGTGGTGTGTGGAGGATGGTGGAGAGGTGGCAGTCAGTGAGTGGATCAATAACGGCACCACAGTCCTCCCCAGACTTCTGAGGTCCATGTGTTTGGGAGGACGGGAAGGTGGAGGGGACAGCTTCTGGGGAGGGATGGTAGAATGATAAACTTAATTTAACACTGTGCATCATACCTAAAAAGACAGCTGAAGTTATGGCTACTTAGTACCTTCCGAGGAAAATATTCAGTCAGTTGAAACTCCTCACAAGCCTATGAAAATCCAGACTTTTGTGTGTGTGTGTGTTTCAGGGATAGGGCACCTTTTCCTAAGAACCAGTTCATTCTGCTGAGCCCTGTTGAATGCACTATGTTCAAGGAGGGCACTGTGATGGAGGGACGGCAGTTAATTAGAAATGGCATTTGTCTTGAAGAAAGTGACACAATACCAATTGCCTTTGACAAATCGTGGCCATCATTCACACGGTGTATTTGTAAGCTCTGTGGGCGATGTCAACTGAAGAATGTCAAACATCATACATTTGGAAAGAGAGCTTTATTTCTCATAAAGCGTTGCAGCCTGCCTGGCCATTTGAACAGGCTAGGAAGTGTAGCCTCCCATCAGAAACTGGAAACAGACACTTTGTAGGAGGAGCAAAGGGAACAGGAATTTATGCAGACTGGGGTGGCTGAATATGCATATTTAATACACTGTAGGAGGAGTCATGAATATTTATGAAGGGAGAAAGGAGAACTGTGCACATGTGCAGTTAGCCTCATGCCTCTCCCTGGGACCTATGTTCAAGAATCGTGGTGTTAGCATCATCTGAGGGTGGAGTTTTCAGCCCTCTGACATCAGAAGGTGAAGCAGAGGAGGATGTGATACCCCTCACCGTACATCTGCTGTAGACTGGCCAGAACCACTCCATGGTTGGTGGTCTCTTGTCAGGAAAGAATGCTGGTTGGTTGTTTTGCTGAAATTGTACAAGGGAGGGGCAGCATCAGGCAGTTGGTCGCTATCAGTGGTGGAGTCTTTAAAAGGGCTGGTTTCTGTTTAGCCCCTGAAAAGAAAGGTGCTTAGCAAGGGAAAGGGTATAAAGTAAGGCATGTCTGCCTTTGCATCCTAGAATGGACAGAAACTCAGCTTCCAAAATTTCTCTACGGGATCCTTGGTCAAGGGGGGGTCCATTCAATTGGTTGGGGGTTTTAGGGTCTCATTTTTATTTCTCAGCTGTGATGGCCCAGGAGGAGAGAGGAGCCACTGACACGGTTAGACTTATGTGACATGGAGGAGAAGAGAAGGGTGTCAGAAAAAGTGACATTTCTAGAAGATGGGCAGAATGTTCCCTGGCAGAAGGGTGTTGTGGGTGAAGAGCTCTGCATAAGTAACAAAAAATGAATATGAAAAGCTTGGCTCGTGGACCGGGAGAGCGAGTCCACGAAAGATGCGCACATGGACTGTGGCAGCCAATGAAACGTAGGAAGCACTGCCAATAAGGGATCTGTCCACGTCATGAGGAGCCCTGCTCAGGAAAGGGATCTGTCCATGTCGTGAGGGGCCCTGCTCAGGAAAGGGATCTGTCCATGTCGTGAGGGGCCCTGCTCAGGAATTTGCCCATTCCTTGGAGCTAACCAGTTACCATTCCTGTTTCTGACTTTTTTCTCCTGTTTCTCTCATAACAGGAATTCAGGGAACACTGGTACAATTGTTTCACATCATGTGTCTGATAAGCTTTTCCTTGTGGGCTTGGTTTGCCACGTGGATAATTAGAGAGCAATGTGGTAGGCAGTGACATCCTCATTCACAAACAAGCATTTCTGTTCACCTGTGTGTTCCTCACATTCCTGGTGATGTGTATTATTTTCTGAGTTGAATTGTACAAGTTTCCACCTGCTACGGTCAGTGAGGTAGAACTTCCAGGAGAATTCATGGGGACAGTGACCATGGCCAGGTCCCCTTTGTAGGCAGCACTTCCCACTGCTGAGTGCTCATCTCTGCGTCTGCCAACACAGGCACATTCTGTCTTCATATTTGCGAAGATAATTATTTGTTTAAATTAAATCAGAGTAGCTCATTCTTTGCAAAATTATAGCTGATGAATGCCAAAATGTAGGATTTCTTAGTGTGAAAATAACTACCCTAGGTAGGGAGGGGTTGTACTCTAAGGTAGTTCCATACTTACCAGGATGTGGAATTAGAAAGAATGCCTTCAGCAAAGCAGAATACGACATTCAAAAGACTCAAACTATCTTCACATAAGAAAAGTTAAAAGATGTGTATAACTCATTGAAAACACACATAATTTTATATTGTGACCTTGTAAAGACTCTAATGATAAAATTAGTTTGACAGACTTCTTCTGCAAATTGAGTGGAATTTTCCTGTGAGTTTTTTCCCCTCTGATTTGTGTAAACTTCATGACCTCTACCCCCTATCCCTTTATCAGTGTGCTTCCCATGATTGCAGAACTTGGAATCTTCTCAATGGAAGAAGAGAGACCCTTTTGAGTGACATTTTGGAAGCTACTCTAAATGTCTTAAGGTTGAGCGCTTTTGTATTATTATTAAAATGAAGTCACTCTCCTGGGAAATGAATGGTACAATCCAACATAGTGTGAAGCTGATAGGTCCCTGAGACAAAGCAGTGGGCAGGGAGAGACAGTCATAGTTGCAGCTGAGCAGAGGCACCTGGGGAGGGCAGGGCCACTCTGGCACAGGGGGCCAGGGCACAGAAGCCCAGCCCTCAGATCCAGTGACTCACATCTGAAGGAACAGAAAGAGTGTATGGGAGAAGTCAGAAAACCGTGATTTCTATGGCTGCTCCCCTGGCTGGCCATCCTACTCCTGAATGAACAGCTTTGCCTTGGGCCTTGGTCTCCCTATCTATAAAATCAAAAGTGTTGCCAGGAAGATACTTAAGATGATGATGCTGCCAAGCTTGAAACTCTGTCAGATTACGAGGACTGAATATTAACATAAAGTTCAGTGAATAAATTGCCTTAGAATACCCCCCTTCAACTGCAGCCACAAAGAAGTGAAGGTGAGAAGCCAGTTTTGATTTTCATAACACGTCATGTGGTTTGTTTTCATTTGCGTGCCTGAGTCGCCAAGACCCTAATTGACCCAGAAGAATCACCAACCGGAAGGCCTCAGTGTTTGTGAGATGGTTTAGTCCTGCATTCTCAAATTCTTTCTCTTATAAACAAGCAAACCAGACAGCCACCCAGAGATCTCAGTGGGGCGGTGCTCAGGTCCCCCTTTCGTGAGATAGTTTGGCAATTCCCCAAACCATCGTAGAATGAACCCTGATAACCCATGCTCTGCCCTAGCCCAGCTGAAGCTCTCTAGGTTATTCCAATGAGTCACCTTTGTTGAGGACCTAGATGGGGCAAACTATATCTGAGCAAAGGGCAAAGAAATGAGGGAAATTAGGTGAGGTAAGCTGTGTAAGATTTATTGCATGGAACCTTCATATATGGGGAGCTCATTAAAAAATGGATTGCATTTCAATTTAAAGAATGTAAAACTTTTTTTCCTAGCAATACTGAGTGGATGGAAAACTGAGCTTGGTGTGGAGCTGCAGTTAGAAAAGTAACCTGTGACCACATCAAGAAGCTTTAATTGAACTATGGTGGGCACTGGTATTTCTTTGATGTTCTTAGATGCCACTACATCCTCTGGGAGCAATGAAGGTCCAGCTGAAATCTTCTAGTTCTGGCTCTTTCTTGGTGTCTCCGCTGACTCACCAGGGAGCCTTGTCTGATCAGATTTATGATGCCTGGTAGGGAGCACTGTGGACATTTGAGGTGGGCTCTATATTTTGTGTTGCAGGCACTTTCCCTTAGGTAGGAGTGCAGGGGTGGACCAATAATTTCCTCTCTACCCTTTACTGTTCTTAGTTGAGACAGATTCACAAGAGAAAAACAAACAGAAGGTTAACGTATGCCCCATGTGCACCTGTGAGATATCCAGAGAAATGAGTACATGTCAAAGAGATGGCTTTGAATTCGGGCTTAACCGTCCTCTTCTGGGGAAGTGACCAGGAAGAGCAAGAATAAGGTTCCTTAGGCAGATTTCAGCGAGTGCCTCTCCATTGATGAGTGATTTAGAGTCCTCCTGTTCCTGGAAGTGGTGGAGACAACCTTACAAATGGAGATTTCCTTTTGAGATGCCAGTTTCCCTTCCAAAGGGCGGCTTTGACTCTGTTTTCAGAGCTTCTCCTGCCTGCAGTTTCTCAAAATTACCGGCTTAAAATAATCATGATGCCAAAGAAGCATGTTTTGGGGTGGCATATTCTGGACTCATGCAGGAGGTTCAGCCTCTCGGTCCCTGCCTGCTGAACCCAGTAGCGTTCCCTGCGTTCCGACAGCCCTAGCGCCCACCCATTTCCACGTCCCCTCAGGAGAGCTGGTGGGGACCTCTAGGCGGATGGAGGAGGGGAAAGCCTTGCAGAATGAAGTGTTTACTCTCACTTGCAGCGTTTGGGAGGTCTCTCCCTAACACACCCCTGCAGGAGCTCCTTTGCAGCCCCTTTGAGGGCCTTATTTGACTCAGTGATAACATTAACACTTTTTAACACTTTCTAATAAAATAAACAGAATCTTGGGAATGCACATCACTGGCATCTAGGTCCCATGTGGCAGAACCAAGTCTTTACTGTTGCCCACCAATTCGTCCCTTTGACATCGGTTCCAGGTTCCCTTTTGAGGACTCTTCCTCCCTTTTGAAGTAGCTAGAAAATCCTCAGGGATTGCATATGTGTAAAGGCCCTGCATAGGTGTAAAGAAGGTTTAAAGAGAAAGAGTGTAACAGCTCATGAATCAGAGGACTCTTGGCATTCCTAAGAGAAGATATTTGTGGTCTAAGTAAAATCTATTTCCTTTTGGTGGGGAGTGGGGAAGAGGTTGTACAGCTGCCGGTTTTTAAAAACACTACTTTCTGGGTCCTCTGGTACTCTGAACCGATGTCTGCTTGCCCCAATCTCATCTTCCCGAGTCACAGCAGCTTAGAACATTCATCACATGGATATTTCAGACATGAAGCTCTACCATGCTGTGTGATGGCACTAGAGATCAGAGAGCCAGGAGAGGAATAATGACCAACCGCAGCTGATGGAGGTGACGACAGGTAAGACAGGTTCCGATGACCAGTCAGGTTTGGGAATTGCCAGTTTTGGGTTATCAGCTATCGTGTTAGTTTTTGAATTTAACTCCTTCTCTTCTTTCCCTTATTGTCCAGATTTTTTCAACAGGTTTGTGAAGCTAATATTCAAAGCTGATCATCCTTAGAATAGCTGTATCCAAACTGATGATCTGACATATTTCATGACAGAATCAGTGGTCATTATAGGACAATAAGCTACAATGCAGGGATCAGTGTGTTCAAACCTCGAGGCATTTTAAAACACTGTGTTTGAATGGTAATAAATACCTGCTAAGTAGTGTTGTCAGTCATTCAAAGCTGAATATTTAAAACTTAGCTTTTACCCATGGATACTGCAAAATTGACCATATTAAAGTATGAATAAAATTTGAATAATAACAATTTTAGGAACGATCGACAATTGTTTGAATCACCATGCCATGGATTTTCATATAATGATTTTATGCCCGATTTGAAGTGTGAAATTGAAACCAAGCACATTCCGTTTGTAGAGAGTGCCAACCTGAGTTCCTGGAAAGAAAGGCATACCTGTCAGCATGAGTGCAGTGTCCTGGAACAGTCCGTACTGAGCAGGGTTGTTCCTTCACTCTTTAGTTGGTCCTGCATCTGTGCAGCAAACACTCATGGGTGCCTGCCCTGTGCCTAGCGCTATGCAAGATGCTTTGCATGCAGAGCAAAGACAGAGCTTGCTGTGCCATTGTGGAGATGGCAGGAATAATTACAATTCAGACCAGCCAGCGTGTGCCCGCCCAGAGGTCAGTGTGGTGCGTGCAGGCAGCCTGTAGGAGGTACACTTGCCAGGTGGTGGTGGGGACCATGAGGAGATGCACAGAGGGGCCTGGTGAAGGGCAGTGGAGGAAGCATTACAGCAGAGAAAGCGCTTGTCCAGGCTACCCGAGGGTGAACTGGCCCTGCAGTGTGTCAGTGTGGGGAGAGGCAGGCTGAAGAGGGGGTTGGATCTGATCACGTCGGGCTTGCGAGCTGAGCCCAGGAGGGCCACACTTCAGCAGTGTGGGACCACTGAGGTGTAGAGCTTCAGGAGTAACAGGATTAAGTTGGCATTTTCGAAAAATCCTTCTGGCCACCTCGTGGAGGATGATGGATGGTGGGTGGTGTTCTGAATATCTGAGGTAGCTACAGCCATCCAAAGCCTGCTGCTAAGGAGGAAACGTGAATTATCTCGACCAGTTGGGGAATAACTGTAGACAAGAGTACTAATAAGAAAAAAAAAACCACATTAAGCATCAGTATTAATCTCCAGATTGTATGCAAAATGCATTGCAGTGTTAACATGGATTCTCTGTAAGTATCAATAGAAATACGCTATTAAATTGTTACAAGTTGTCCTTTGCCAACTCTGGCCTTCGACTAGGCCTTTGGGGAAGTTTCTGGTTTGTTTTAGGTGTGTGTAGGACCAACAGCTTCCAGAAAAGAATACTAAACACAGTGCTGCCATAGATAGGTTATTATAAGACATTTTTTGGTTGTTTTTCTTTTCCAAAGTGGGCAAAAGAGAAAGAATGAGACAGAATGAGAGATAAACTGATTGTGGAAATACTTGGGCTATACAGAAGTGAGAACTCCTCTGCCTTTAAAATGATTAACAGGATAATATCATTTACAAGGATCAAGGGATCTCCACCTTTGGCCTGAGAGGCAAATGGCATTGGAATGCTTGGAGTTGTTATAGGCATCTAGTTAATATTTGTTGAATTCTTTTGGTTAACACCAAATACCAGACTTACAAGACGAAGATCCAGTTCAGCTTGTAAAGAGGTGTCTTTTCCAATGGGAGAGAAGGAAAATACAGACAAGGGAAAACAAAAGAGAAGCATGATGCATATGTGATGGGTGAGGGAGGGAGCCAGGAGGTGAGAAATCCCATCCAATTATCGGATCTGAAGGGGTGTCTTTAAAAAATGTGGGAGTTCTAGTTCTGGTTGAGCCTTGTTGGGAAGGTATGATTTGGACAAGGGAAGAATTCGGGGTGGCATCTTTCCTGGAACCCACAGCATGTTGCTGATGTGGTTCTGGGTAAGTAATCAAAGTGCTAGGATGTGTGATCTTAGCTTTACATGTGGTCCACATTACCCAGTTCCTGGGAGCTTCAGAGATTGGGAGCAATGTCATCAGAGCTGGGCTGTCATTGGGTGGAGGTCCTCAGAACTGGTCTGTCATTGGGTGGAGGTCCTCAGAGCTGGGCTGTCATTGGGTGGAGGTCCTCAGAGCTGGGCTGTCATTGGGTGGAGGTCCGCAGAGCTGGGCTGTCATTGG
>PVKP010002135.1:104621-129445 GCA_004027715.1 Plecturocebus donacophilus | reverse complement strand
ATTTGGGGTGGAGAGTTCTGTAAATGTCTATTAGGTTTGCTTGTTCCAGGTCTGAGTTCAAGTCCTGGATATCCTTGTTAATTTTCTGTCTGGTTGATCTGTCTAATATTGACAATGGGGTGTTAAAGTCTCCCACTATTATTGTGTGGGAGTCTAAGTCTCTTTGTAAGTCATTAAGAACTTGCCTTATGTATCTGGGTGCTCCTGTATTGGTTACGTATCTATTTAGGATCATTAGCTCTTCTTGTTGCATTGATCCTCTTACCATTATGTAATGTCCTTCTTTGTCTCCTTTGATCTTTGTTGCTTTAAAGTCTATTTTATCAGAGACTAGAATTGCAACTCCTGCTTTTTTTTTGCTCTCCATTTGCTTGGTAAATCTTCCTCCATCCCTTTATTTTGAGCCTTTGTGTATCTTTGCATGTGAGATGGGTTTCCTGGATACTGTACACCAATGGGTTTTGCCTTTTTTTCCAACTTGCCAGTCTGTGTCTTTTGATTGGGGCATTTAGCCCATTTGCATTTAGGGTTAATATTGTTATGTGTGAATTTGATACTGCCATTTTGATCCTAGCTGGCTTTTTTGCCCGTTAGTTGATGCAGATTCTTCATTGTGTTGATGCTCTTTACCATTTGGTATGTTTTTGGAGTGGCTGGTACTGTTTGTTCCTTTCTATGTGCAGTGCTTCTTTCAGGAGCTCTTGTAAAGCAGGCTTGGTGGCAATGAAATCTCTGAGTACTTGCTTGTTCGCAAATGATTTTATTTTTCCTTCACTTATGAAGCTTAGTTTGGCCGGATATGAAATTCTGGGTTGAAAGTTCTTTTCTTTAAGGATGTTGAATATTGGCCCCCACTATATTCTGGCTTGTAGGGTTTCTGCTGAGAGATCTGCTATGAGTCTGATGGGCTTCCCTTTGTGGGTAACCCGACCCTTCTCTCTGGCTGCCCTTAGCATTTTCTCCTTCATTTCAACCCTGGTGAATCTGACAATTATGTGCCTTGGGGTTGCTCTTCTTGAGGAATATCTTTGTGGTGTTCTCTATGTTTCCTGGACTTGAATATTGGCCTGCCTTGCTAGGCTGGGGAATTTTTCTGGATGATACCCTGAAGAGTATTTTCCAGCTTGCATTCATTCTCTTCGTCACATTCAGGTACACCTACCAAACGTACATTAGGTCTTTTCACATAGTCCCATATTTCTTGGAGACTTTATTTGTTCCTTTTTACCCTTTTTTCTCTATTCTTGCCTTCTCGTTTTATTTCATTGAGTTGATCTTCGACCTCTGATATCCTTTCTTCTGCTTGGTCAATTCGGCTGTTGAAACTTGCGCATGTTTCACGAAGTTCTAGTGTTGTTTTTCAGCTCCATCAATTCACTTATATTTCTCTCTAAGTTGTCCATTCTCATTAGCATTTCATCAAATCTTTTTTCAATGTTCTTAGTTTCTTTGCATTGGGTTAGAACATGTTCTTTTAGCTCACAGAAGTTTCTTATTATCCACCTTCTGAAGCCTGATTCTGTGAGTTCCTCACACTCATCCTCCATCAGGCCTTGTTCTCTTGCTGATGAGGAGCTGCGATCCCCTGTAGGAGGAAAGGCATTCTGATTTTGGGTGTTCTCAGCCTTTTTGCACTTGTTTCTTCCCATTTTTGTGGATTTATCCACCTGTCATCTTTGTGGTTGCTGACTTTCAGATTGGGTCTCTGAGTGGACATCCAGTTTGTTGATGATGAAGTTATTTCTGTTTCTTAGTTTTCCTTCTAACAGTCTGGTCCCTCTGCTGTAGGACTGCTGAGGTCCACTCCAGACCCTGCTTGCCTGGGGATCACCTGCAGCAGCTGCAGAACAGTAAGGGTTGCTACCAGTTTCTTCTTCTGCTATCTTTGTCCCAGAAGGATACCCACCAAGTGGCAGTCTGATCTCTCCTTCATGAGGTGACTCTTTGGATACACGGGGTCAGGGAGCTGCTTGAGGAGACAGTCTGTCCTTTATAGGAGCTCCAGTGCTGAACTGTGAGCTCCGTTATTCATTCAGAGTTGCTGGGCAGGTACGTTTAAGTCTGTTGAAGCAGAACTCATAAACCCCTTTTTTTTCCAAGTGTTCTGTCCCAGGAAGTTAGGGCTTTATTTATGAGTTTCTGTTGTGCTGCTGCTTTTTTTTTTTTCAGGACTGCCCTGCCCAGCAAGGAGGCAGCCTAGTCACAGTCTGCCTGCAGAGGCTTTGCTGAGCTGCTGTGGGCTCCACATGTGAACTTTAATGGCTGGTTGCCTCAGCAATGGCAGGCTGCCTTAGCAATGGCGGACTATCTCCTTAGTGGTGGAGTACCTCAGTAATGGCAGATGCCCTTCCCCCACAGAACTGGACCATCCTGGGTTCAGCTGTGCTTGCTGTGAAACTCTCAACCCTGAGCATTTCCGATCGCTGATTTTTGTGTGTTGCGGGGAGGGGGCGACCAGCCGAGGCTGATCACCTGGCTCCCTGCCTCAGAGCCTTTTTTTTTTTTTTTTAAGTTGAATGGTCGACTCTCTCCCAGGTGTTCCAGTCGCCTGTTGAAAAGGCACAGGGATCTGTGTGATCTGTGTGATTTCCCGTGCAGCAACCCACTGCGCCACCTGAAACAGCAGTGCTGAGATTTGTGCCACTTTTTTGCCCAGGAATCTCCTGGCCTGGCTCCCTGATTCAGTCCCCTTTTTAGTCAGATGAATGGGTGACCCTGCCTTCCCAAAGCTCCACTCGCCAGCTAAAAGGGCACCCAGACCAGTGTATTTTGTATGGAGAATCACCATGCCAGGGCGCCAGCAAAACAGCCGCAGTGGCCTAAACCGTCACGCTGGCAATCCGTGGGGCTCCTCCGCCTGGGAATCAGTCTCCTGGTCTGTGGGCAATAAAAATCCGTCTGGAAACGCGGTGTCCACTCACCCTCTGCACTTTCACTGGGAGCTGCAATCCTGAGCTGCTCCTAATCGGCCATCTTGGATCTTCTCTCAAGTATTGTTATTAAGAACAAGTTGTGGAATAGCATGTACAGTATGAAACCAATTTGATAAAAACTGAAAACACAAACTAATAAGGCTGTAAGTGACTAAGTTTGTGAATTAATAGACAAAGATCTAATAGGCTTGTAAATTCATAGACAAAGTTCTGATAGACTTGTAAATTTATAGATGAAGTTATGATATGTTACCTCTGGGTGGCCCAGAATAATATTTTAATGTTTTATAAGAAACCTTCACCCCACAACTCCTGCAGTTCATTATTTCAGTGGACCTTCATCACTCCTTACTGTGTGCTTCTCCAGATCTTCTAATTCCTTCTTTAATAAGGCTTCTACAAACTTCTTACTCTCTTTTGGTGTTGTTACTCTAAACTGTCTTAAATTTCTTCTAAGATCACTCTTTTTCCCCAGTTCTGTCATCCACACTTATCATCATCTCAATCTCCTTTGTTCCTCACTATTTCTTATAGTGCCTGAATAGTAAAGAAAAGTCATGTTTTATTCTTTTGGCAAATAATAAGTCTTTAATTAATTTAACACCTACATTACAAATGGCCCTGAAAATGCTATTGAGTGATGATATAACATTGCATCATATGGGTGTTTTGTAATATTATTAGCTATTTTATTATTAAAAATTTGTTTTTTTTTCATAGGTTATTGGAGAACAGGGGGTATTTAGTTACAGGAGTAACTTCTTTAGTGGTGATTCATGAGATTTTGATGCACCCATCACCTGAGTAGTACACACTCCACCATATTTGTAGTCTTTTATCTCTTACTCCCTTCCCGCCCTTTTCTCCTGAGTTTTTAAAGTGCATTGTGTCATTCTTATGCCTTTGCATCCTCATAGCTTAGCTCCCACTTATGAGTGAGAACAAACAATGTTTGGTTTTCCATTCCTGAGTTACTTCACTTAGAATAATAGTCTCCAATCTCATCCAAATCACTACAAATGTTACTAATTCGTTCTTTTTTATAGTTGAGTAGTATTCCATTGTGTGTGTGTGTGTGTGTGTGTGTGTGTGTGTGTCTTATATACATATATACCGTAGTTTCTTTATCCATTCATTGATTTTGATGGGCATTTGGGTTGGTTCCACGTTTTTGCAATTGTGAATTGTGCTGCTATAACATGCATGTGCACTTATCATTTTTGTATAATGACTTATTATCCTCTGGGTAGATACCCCATAGTGGGATTATTGAATGAAATGGTACTTCTTTTTCAGTTCTTTCAGGAATCTTCACACTGTTTTCCATAGTATTGTACCAGTTTACATGCCCACTAGCAGTGTACAAGTGTTCCCTGTTCACGGCATCCATGCCAACATCTACTACTATTTTTTAATTTTTTGATTATGGCCATTCTTGCAGAGGTAAGGTAGTATCATACTGTGGCTTTAATTTTCATTTCCCTGATCATGAGCGATGTCGAGCATTTCTTCATGTTTGTTGTTCATTTGTATGTCTTTTGAGAATTGTCTATTCATGTCCTTAGCCCACTTTTTGATGGGATTGGTTTTTTCTTGTTGATTTGAGTTCATTGTAGAGTCTGGATATTAGTATTTTGTCAGATGTGTAGATAGTGAAGATTTTTTTTTCCTGCTCTGTGAGTTGTCTGTTTATTCAGCTGACCATTTCTCTTGCCATGCAAAACTTTTTAGTTTAATTAAGTCCCAGCAATTTATCTTTGTTTTTATTGCAGTTGCTTTTGTGTTTTTGGTCATGAAATCCTTGCCTAAGCCCACATCTAGAAGGGTTTTTCCAATGTTATCTTCTAGAATTATTATAATTTTAGATCTTAGATTTAAGTTCCTAATCCATCTTGAGTTGATTTTTGTATAAGGTGAGAGATAAGGATCTAGCTTCATTCTCCTACATGTGGTTGCCAATTATTCTAGTGCCATTTGTTGAAAAGATGTCTTTTCCCCACTTTATGTTTTTGTTTGCTTTGTCTAAGATCAGTTGGCTATAAGTATGTGGGTTTATTTCTGGGTTCTCTATTCTGTTTCATTGGTCTATATGCCTATTTTTATACCAGTACCATGCTGTTTTGGTGACTATGGCCTTGTAGTATAGTTTGAAATCAGGTAATTCAATCCTTCCAGATTTGTTGTTTTTGCTTAGTCTTGCTTTGGCTCTGCAAGCTCTTTTTTTTATTCCATATGAATTTTAGAACTGTTTTTTTCTGACAGAAAAGCCATGTTTTATATTCTTTACTCATACAATAGTTTTTGTTCTTTTATTCATAGTTATTATAACAAAATATTATTTTTAATATTTATAATCCATAACTTAGAAGAGTATTAATGTTTTATTTAATTAGCCCACAAGAAACTAGAAATCCTCTACTGAAGTGGAATAACATAGAGCACTGGAACTTCCACAGAACCTACAGAATTTTCAGGATAGCAACACACCTTTGAAAAATAAAGGTGCTGGACCACTTTTTTAGATTCTTTTTATTTTTTATTAATTGAAGCACAGAGAAAAGAGGCAAAATGATTAAAGAAATTTATGTTTCTTAGACAGGGTGTTGGCTTTACACCAACGAAAAAGAAAAACAGATGAATAAGCTTTTGATCTTTATTTTCTTTCTCTTATTCTCATGGTAGGCTGAAAAACAAAAGGACAAATATAAGTCCTATTTGCAAAATGGCTGTACTTTTCAAATCTATTAAAATAAATGCCAAATTACTTAGATCATCTTTCTGCAATTTCCACAAGTGAAAACAATTTAAGCCTGTCATAGTCTTATGGCTGCTGAATTCTCCTTCTGTTGAGCTAGGCAAAAGGACACACCAATAAATGTTGTGAAGCTCCTTTTTCACCATCGGTGAAAGGGAACACCATTGGTGTCATCAGAATCAAGCTTCAAAGTCAGAGGCTTTTCATCATCACTCCTCAGAGTTATTTACTCAACCCCTATATCTTACCTAAGTTATTACAAGCAAAAACATATCTTCTCAAAGTTAGAACTTTATGAAGAAAATCTTTCCACTTAGGACCAAAACAAATCACATCTTCACACTACCAAATTTGTAGAGATGCAAAGTTTCTTCCTTGCCTGAATGCATATGTAGGTATTATCATATAGGCAAAGAGGAAGTTAAATCATAATAGTAGAATAGACATCACAGTCAGTTTGGAAAATATGAAAATAACTCATGTTTAAAAAGTAGTTGAAGTCCAGCATGGTGGTTCACACCTGTAATCCCAGTACTTTTGGGGTGGGGCCGAAGTGGGAGGATTGCTTGAGCCCAGGAGTTTGAGACCAGCCTGGGCAACAAAGGGATATCGCCCATCTCTATTTTTTTAAAGTAATTGAATAACTTATTTTTAACAACAACATGTTTTGTTGTTGTTCTATTTTTTAATTCTCCCAAAATAATTCAAACAAAATAAGTAAAACATGTTTATGTTCAAACATCTACATTTTAAAGTGGGCCCTTTTGTCATAAGAAGATAAGTCCTATTAAAGCTCAGCTTGTTGACAAATTGGAAATTTAATAGCAGATTGTTCACTATAAAGTTCACAGAAGGTAGATCCATCATATTCTCCAGTGGAAAGAATGAGTTGAACTATTAAGTTGAACCATATGAAATCACTGATATTCAACTGTATTTGCCCTATAAAGTGCTCTTTCATATGGTTTGGCCTAATTCCTAGAGTATTCCCTGCTGAGCCATCACTTACTTGGATGGTTCTTCAGGGAATACTCTAGGAATTAGTATTCCCTAATACTAATCATATAAGTTAGAATAGGACAATGGGTACCACTTAGACTTTGGTTTGAATTTCAAATTTTGTCTCCACCATTCACTAGCTGGGTGGTCCTTTGGAAAATTACTTAACCTATGCTTTGATGTTTACCTTTATTTTCTCATCTACAAAATAGAAATAATAATAGTTCCCAACTCAGCAACTATTTTGAGAAGTTTTAAAGCTAATATATATATAGTTTAGAATAGTGGTTTAGTGGTTAGTGCTGGTCTATATGGCTCTTGGAAACAGTCAATCTTTGCTATTTTAATAATTATTATTATAGTTACTTTTTTTAAAAAAATCCAAAATATAGTTACCTGAGATGCTCTTAATTGTCATGTCTTTAGACTAAGGCAGCTTCACTTGTAGCAACAAGTTTTGGACCCTGAATACAGAGAAATGACAGATATTAGGAAAATATTAGCATTACTATTAGAATACAAAACTAGCATTTATGAAGCTATTGATGACTGCAAAGTGATTTCATGTGCATCATATCCTTTAATTCCAATTCACTACTATAATCTCTAGAAGAAAGCTCACAGACATAGTTGTCCTCAAAGGAATAAAAGTTATTGTCAGGACACAAGGGACAATATTAAGTGATTTAAACATTTAAATGTAAATTCTCCCACTAACCTATAAAATCAGCTAAATCACAAACCACCACTTTTCAAGAAAATGTTTAAATAAATTAATGCTTTGATTTAATGATCAAAATACTTCAGGCCTTATAAATATTCCTACCAATATTCATAAGCATCACAAACTTGGAAACAGAACAGGCATTATAAACATTTAACAGGATGGCACAATAGAGCAGGAGATAAAAACAAAGAGCTATTTTATTCATTTTGTAAGACAATTGTTTATAAAATAAGATTCCTGTCCCACATGTACAGAGTTTCCTTTGATACATAAATCCCTAAGCCCTAGCCTAACCAAACATGCAAAAATGGAAACTGGACATATTAAAATGAAGATAACTGTAGTACCTCCTCAGCAAAGCAGGCCTCCTTATCGTCAGCCTTGCAGCACTTCTCTACAAAAGCTGCGAAATTCTCCATAACAGTTTTCAGTTGCTCTTTTGTTGCCTTGGGCTTGTGTTTCACGAGCTCAACAAGTGCACTGAGTTAGAATGGAAAAAGAAAAAGAAAAACAGAAAAAACATTACTCACACATAGAAAAATAGAGATAGTAAGGATGGTAGTCCCATCATTTAAGATTATAAATCTTAGAACCCCCAACTCTGAGTACTTTGGCACTCAGGCATACCTCTATAAGTCTTAATATTCTCATCTGCATGATGAGGATAATAAAATCCACCTTCATGGAGATCAAATGAAGCAATCAGTATAAACCACTCATCATGTTATGTAGTGTCAACAAATATCTTTTCAGTACATCTCTGGAAAGTAGTATGTCATTGCAATTATATATTATTCAGATTTTGGATGTGCCATATTATGTAATATTGAGTTTTATAGCTATTTAAGAGCTAAAACTTATCCTTAAAATTTATCTTGGACTTTATTTAAAATTTTTCTCATCTATAAAGATGAGAATCTTTATATTTGGTCTTTAAACTTTGCTCCATTCAAAGCTATTAGTGGGGAGGCTATAGAAAATAAGGCTATCCAAACTCATGGAGCTGCTGGTTCTCTTTCATTGACATCTGCAAAGACAACAATGCCAGAGAGAGATTTGTGTGGGCATGACAGGTTTTGCAATATTACTCTTAAGCCTAGACTGTGATTACAGCCCACCAGAGATGACAGCAACTTTCTATTGCTAAATTTCATGCAAATCTAACCCCTGTGATAGCCATAGGGAGTTAAGCTTCAGGGCTTGCATTTCTAGATGTTTTTTATTCAAGTCTCATTCTCAAAAATCATGTCTTGGGTGTTTGTCTCATGTGTGAGGTCACCATAGGGCAAACTTAAAATAATTATTTACATCTAGAAATAAATTCTCCTATGGTTCCTACTAAATAATTTGCCATGAGCGCAAATTTATCAGTTAATCGTTCACATCTTTTCCTACTGATCATGGCCTAAGATGTATTCTACTGTGGCTTTACTCCTCTATATTACTCTGAATAATTTTAGCAATATTATAAGAGGATTTTGTCTTTAAAAAGTTATTCATCTTATTCTGGATACTTTTATCAGCATAATAAGGGCAATATTTTCCTCTAAGAAATATAATCACCACTTCAGGAAAAAAGTTAATTTGAATGGACAGTTCTTGCTATCAAGACTACAAACACGTGCAGTAATGAAATACTCCTCACGTTTGTTTCTTGACTTGTTGCTCCTTCTCAGAAAGTGTGCACATATCTGCATGGAAGGTGAATGTTTCAGCATTAAACGCTTTGGGAACATATGTTTCATCAACTTCCAGAGCAGAAAAGCATGGTCGCCTGTTCACCAAGGATTCCGTGCAGCATTTGGTGACTCTTTCACTTACTGGCGTTTTCTCATGCAGCACACACAACTGGTTCAGGACCACGGACAGCTAAAGAACAAGCAGGAGAGGAAAAATTCAAGAGGTGAAGCTGAAAATTTTCCGTGAACTTCTGACTTTCCAGTGCACCAAAATAAGTGTTATATTTCAACTAGCAATGTTGAATCCAAAATTGATTTGAGGCAGTGATTTATGTTTAAAACTACAAATAAGGACTTTCAAAATTCTCTTTCTTTTAATTAAATGTCTACATTTCAAGAAGAATTCACTTGAGAAAATAATTGATGAAAATAATTTCAGGCAATATGTGCTGAGACATGTGTTACAGTGAAGAAGAAATAGTCCTATAATGATACATTAAAGAAGAGATCCCCCAAAGAAAGTAAAAATTTAGAGAACATTAGGATGGAACCCTGAAAATGCATAAATTTTTAAAAAACAATTTTTCATTTTTGGGGCCCTGGCTGCCAATATCAGACATACACACGTCCACACACACATGCACAAAAACATGAACATGCTTTACTCCCTTATGCTCCTGAAAGTCAGCATTATCAATATCTAAAGGTAAAATTTTGTATTATTAATTTATTATATTTTTTAAAGACTCACATAGTCTTCTGCACAAGGCATTCTTTTTGCTTCAGGCTTTTTACAACATTTGGTGCCCACTTTTCCTAGGTTTCTTGAGACCTCTACAAGAGTTGGAGTTGACACTTGGGGTACTTTCTTGGTGTAACGAACTAATAGCCTGAAAAAAAAAAAAGAAGAAGAAGTCAATGTGTTTTCAGCCAGGCAAGAAACTGTCCAACATAGAAAATAAAACAGAGAACACTTGGACAGAATCAACTAAAATGTTCCTATGTTCCACTCATCATATTATCTCCATCTGAGAGTAGTGGGTTAATGTAGGGGGGAAAACTTGCTTCTGAACAACTAGTTAAACCTGCCTTTGACTTCCACCTGTACCACTTGTATAATCTTGAGAAAGTGAGTTACCTAATTCAGTGACATGAATAAATTTATTAATTTCTTTCTTCTTTCAATAAAACCTGGAGAGAGCTTCACGTGCTAAATTTGGAAGATACAAGTAGAAAATGGGAGGAAATATATCTGATTCAATAGGGGTAGTTCAAGGATTAAATTAAAAGTAATAAAACATTATAATTGATCTAACATGGTATCTAATATATAATGATAATGTATTAAGAATGCCAATCACCATTAAAAGTCAACATATGACTGTAATCTACTTGAGGGAAGCAACTATGTCTTGTTCACTGTTATTATCCCTAAAACCCATAATCAGATGAGCACTATGTATATGAGCCACACGATAAATATCTACTGTATAATATGTCTCTATATAATATGATTTTTACCTTCATAGATAAGGCTCTATTGAATTGGGACATTAGTCCAGCAAGCCATTCTGTCTCTATCTCTTCTGTGGAGAGAAGTTCCGTAGAAACACAAGGTTTAACCAGCAAGCCTAGGCACATCTCCCAAAGAATTTGAACTTAATATTCAAATATCTAATTCATCTTACTATATTTTTTTGTTCAGCTTATATATTACTTTTTACGCAACTGCTATTCAAGTCCTACTACTTCCTATTCTACAAAATATTGCCATGTTCTATTTGTCCATTAACTATTCCTTAACCTTCAAGGGACATCCTCAGTTCTGATATACCAAGATTTGTTATTTGCCCTCCCAGGCGACATCCAGTCTTAAGAACAGTTTTTAGACTACATTGAAATATAGGCCTCTCCAGCCCATCAACTATTTTATCTCTCCTCTCCTATCTTTTGTGACAAAGAGTGATTAGAAATAGTGTATTTTCATTCTTACAAGTTCTATGCTAGGTGGCTCATATATTAAGTCTTAAATAATTACAAATTGATCAAGAATCAGTCAATAAAAATTACTTACGCATTCTGGAATTGGTACTCTCCAAGCTGCTCAAAAAGTTCACAGTTCTGTTTGACTAAGTTCTGAGGATCTTCCACAAGAGGCTGGAATTCATCAAACTGAAACATAAAATAATTGTGTTGATAGTACTACACCTGAAGATCAGATGACAGTTGCTTTTCACCCCTCTGGTCAGAATGATATATTTTCTCCTATCTTCTCAAATCCACATGAATAGATAAATATCAATGCCACATCTGTCACATTACATTTAAACTATTTATTTGATGAGCTTGCATCATGTAACTGGCTAAGAATATTCAGGCTCTGGAGTTCAATGACCAGTATTTGAGCCAAGTCCTCTGACTCATTCTTCAGCTGTGCAATTTTACCTACCATCTCTACATTTCAGAATCCTTATCTCCAAAATAGGGCAAAGATGGTACTCATCTCACAGAACTGCTCTGTAAATCAATTAAGCTAATGAAATTAAACACTGCCTCCATATAATAAAAGTTTAATAAATGATGGCTATGATTATACATATAACTATTATTAGTTCCTCTTTCCAGTTACATTCTGGGCTCTCCAAAATGAGAGATTTTACCTTGGTCATTGGTTGTGCATGGTGCCTGGCATATAGTAGCTTCTTTATAGAGGAAAGAATGAGTTTTCTTTTATTCTGGATAGTTTGGAAACCATTACATATGCTAGTGGGGACCTAAAAATCTTCCAGAACAGATGTCCTCTCCTAACTTAATTTCTAGTAGAACTATTCCTAAACCTGTTCAAAAAGATTTGAAAATATTCTAAAGGGATATATTCTACAATTTCCCTTAAGATATTAATTCTAGTACTTGATAATAGGATGTTATCACGATCAAACAATTAAAATGCGAAAATATTGGAATCAGGTTAACTGACTTTACATCTAAGTGAAATATCTCCTAATTAATATTTAAATTTACTTTAAATTATTTTGTTCTCAGGATTGTGAAGAAAAGAAAAAGTGATCAAAATTGTTTAGAGATTGCTCTGTTCAGATCTTTCTTTTCTAGACTAACTATTCTAAATTTTGTTAGTCTAGAAAACATTCTAAGGCTTTTTCTTAGAAAAAGTAGCCTTAGAATTGAAATTGAAGAATTGAAATCATCTCAAGGAAAGATCTAAATTGCACTGTACATCATTTTACATTCTTGTATTATTTTTCTTTCTCATTATTGGAATCATCAGTCAAAGAATTACATTTTTTTCAAACAATAAACATACCACTTTGGCATAGCATCCATGAGGATCTGCAGTGGCACAGCACTTATCTAGAGTGGCTTCATATGCCTTGGCAAGTCTCAGCAGCAGCATGACAGAGTAATCAGGATGCCTTCTTGAATATTCATGCAAAAACCTAATCAAGATGAAAATAAAATAGACTTTGTTGGACAAATTTGCACAAAAAATCACAACGCTAACCTCAAAAGTAACTCATATTCCAAAAGTCTTAATTTGACTAAACTCCAGGCAGTAAAGATTAGTAGCTAAGGACTTGGGGTCCAGAGTTAAAGTTACCAAGGCTCAATCCCTACCTCTGACACTTATTTTACTGTGTCGCCTTAGGCAACTTATTTAGATGATCAGAGCCTTACTCTCCTTCTTGGTAGAATGGAGATAATAATAGTGTCTGTCTCAGGAGGTGGATTATGAGAACTGTATGACATAATCTACACAAAACACACACTGCTTGGCACATATGAAGTGTTTGATGAACGATACCTATTATTTTTATTAACATTCTGTTTGATTTAAACTATATCTCAAAGGGATCCTGATAAATAAATGGGTAAAGATATGTTCTTAAAATGTTTTCTTTTTTCTCTGTATGAGTGAAATCTTGCAGGGTACACAATTTTATGAAATATTATTTAGTGCATAGGATATCCATATGTTTATTGTTTATCATAATCCAACAACAAAAATGCAAAGTTTGTCACCACACTTTCTGACAATATGCAAACATTTATTTTGTAATTTAGTTGCATACCATATTGCCATTATACTGAACTTCTGGTCTTTTAACAAAATATAAAGCACGTGGTATCAGATTCTATGCTTCTTTTTACAATTCTTTGCTGCCACTGTATACATTAGATAGACTAGATTAGATTAGTTAGATAGGTAATATATAGTCACACATATGTATTATAGATATTCAAAAAATACACTTTGAATGAAGTATATATAATTTATATATACACAAAATATTTCCAGGTATTTTCAGAAATATCTCTAAGGAGTAAGGAATGTTGAGATTTTGCCAAGAGCATATATTATTTTATGACAATGTATTCAACAAATTAACTATTTCAAACACTTAAAAGCTGGGAAAGGGAAGGATGAAGAAACACGCTGGGCAATAGGGAAATTGTAGCAACTCCACAGAAAAGCCTAGACCATCCTCCCAAGTTGTGAGATCATACCAAAGCTATGAAAGAATAGCTTCTTATTTACTTACATGCCCAGGAAGACATCTTTTGCCTCAGCATAGTTTTTGCAAACATCCTTACTCTCAACAAAGTCAGCAGCTAATGAAGGCAAGTCAGCAGGCATCTCATCATTTTCCACATGGGCAAGGCAGTGGGATTTTTCCAACAGAGGTTTCTCACAGCATTCCTTCAGTTTACTGGAGAGTGAATCTTGATTTTCACACATATACTTGGCAAGCTCCGCCTATAAGTAAGTTGTTGGAAATTGTTCAACACAAATTGACATTACTGCACTTTCTCCTCAGACCTTTATTAAGTTGGCAGAAGATATTCACCATATTCTAAGACCATACACATGTGCCTTCTATGAACATACTCTCTTTGCTCCTAAACCCGGAGATATAGATAGGACTACAAAACATTCCCACTTGATTAAAATAGACTAATCAGTAGCAGGTGCTCAGATCAGTTATTTATTAATTTTATATTTCTATTGTTAAGGCATTTAACTTTTTTTAATTAAAACTCAGTGCTCTTTTTCCAAATAATCCCCCGAAATTAAGTGTAGGCATTTTGAAACCAAATAACTAAATAATATGGAAGATTTTTGAAAAATGAGTCAAGATCATAGTCATAGTCATAGGCCCTGCTTACATACACAAAATAGCTGCCTTAAACTTTCCAGAAAGTGTCATGAGAGATTAGGATTCTAGTATTTGTCCCTAAATTTAATCTTCGAAGAAAGGGAGAAAATCTTATAAGTTTGGAGAAAAGAGGTATCATTCCAAGTATTTGCATATCTAACAAAGAGAGCTAATTAAGGGCAGGAACATAGAGAAGAAAAATGTATCGTTTCCAAAAATCTCTTCAGGTAGTGGCCTTCTCCAAGCTCACCTCCCTCCCTCCAAAAAGCTTCTTAGACATCTACCTTGCAGATGTTCTATCAAGTAGAACTTTGTAACTGTTCTACATCAGTTTAAGCCTTATTTACAGTTAGAGCATGACTGAAAGGGATTACAAATCAGTGAATGGGTTTATCATGTAATTTATAGCCAGGTTGAAAAAGAAAAGTACCACCACCACAGGCAGGGAAAGGTTGAAGACAGGGCAAATGGGAGCACAGAAGACAGTCTCAACCCACTGTCAGCTGTCACCAATGATAGCAAACTCATCCATTCTACCAACTGGAGCATGCAAGCTAACAAAGAGCATATTGATGACTCTTTACCCTATCATCTGCACATTCAAGCAGATCTCCATGGCAGCATTCCGTATGGACTTTGGTAAGATCTGTCACTACCTTGGTAACTTCTGCAAAGTCAGCTTTGGGAAATTTCTGGCTCAGGTGAGCTACTGACCTAAAAGAAAAATTACCCATGAAAATAGTATTATCATGCAATATTTTTTATGAAAGCACTAGACAAATGCTGTTTCTGATAAGAAAATTCAAAACTAACATACAGAAATAATTTTTTAAATTGTACTTTAAGTTCTGGGGTACATGTGCAGATCATGCAGGATTGTTACATAGGTACAGAAATAATTTTTAAAATTAATTAGCTCTAGTTCTCAACCAAATGTTCATTGTTTTTCTTTAGGGCAGAATTATCCATTTAAGAGTTTGGTGGCAGGTAGAAATCTGGCACATCATAAAAGCAGAAATCAAAAAGGAACTCTGAATGGGGCAACAGGCCGAGAGGCATCAGGTTTGAGTGTAGATGTGACATCCAGATCTGGCTTTATCAGATTAGCAGTAGGTCTCTAACCAGTTGACTCAGCCTCTCTCAGCTTCAGCCTCTACAATGTCACAACAACATGCTAAACTGAAAAATTGTTTTGAAGATCAAATTAGATAATATATTCAAAAGCATTTTATAATCTAGGGAGTACTACACCAACACCAGTCATCTTTTTTCTCAATTGCAACGTATTCTAACTTCTAAAGGTCTTCTAGAAAAGAAATCTTATAACTTCTACAGAATGAGGGAGTTTTTATTGATCATACTTATAAAAAGAAAGATCCAGCACCATCTTTAAACTCTATGACAAGATGTAAAAGTCTAATTTTCTTCTTTCTCTAGTCATTTCACAGTTGCCTAAATCTGATAAAGGAGACTTCTTTCCCAGAACCAATCATAGCCTGTCTATCTCTGTATACTTTTATGTTAGGGTTGTTTTGTTTATAAATTTGGTTCATTTTGGTGATGTAGGTCATAGGAATGATGGGCAAATACAGTTCAATTGACAGTTTCTAGAGAGCATGCATAATGTCTATTATTTTCATTTTCTCTCCTGTTGTGTTGATTTGCTGTTGACTAGCAGGTAAGGAGTGAGGCTGAGGGGACAGCTAGTATTTTTCTTGGCTCAGATATTGAAGTATGCTCCCAGAACCATCTAAGTAATATATAAACAGAGGCCCAGGCAAAAACCTGAGATGAAGATCAGAGCTGGAGCTATGCAAAAATAAGAAGTAACTTCAACTTAGTTGGTGACTGAATTTAACTATCAGGACATAAAAGGACAAACATACAGTTTTATATCATTGGGGGAAGATAAAATTAAATAAAGGGATTATACGTGTTGTATACTTATATCAAAATATCTCATATACCCTATAAATATATATAACTACTATGTATCCACAAAAATTAAAAATAACTTTAAAAATTAAATAAAGAACTATGCCTAC
Source organism: Plecturocebus donacophilus (assembly GCA_004027715.1). Taxonomy (NCBI): domain Eukaryota; kingdom Metazoa; phylum Chordata; class Mammalia; order Primates; family Pitheciidae; genus Plecturocebus; species Plecturocebus donacophilus. The sequence continues at coordinate 113,133 of PVKP010002135.1, read as the reverse complement.
AGCTCTATAAAAATAATAAACCATTAGATTAAGAGTCCAAGTTTTTATAAATAAATAGAACTTAAATATCTGTCCCTTTTTTAGGACAAAAAGAACAGTGTCTTCTAAATTCTTTGACTATTTAAAAAAAAAAAAAGATTAAATATAATGTCGAATTGTCATTGATATTCTGATTTTTACCTCTACTAGAGTTCTACCTTTTAGACAACCAAAGAAATGTATTTAACAGCACTTTTCAAAATGCATAAAAGTGTACAATTTTGATACTGAAGTATTATCATTTATATCATTATAATGATGCAAACTATGTTCAAAAATATTTACCATGCTTTGAAAGCTCTCTCTCCGAATTTCTGGAGACTGGCACACTTCATTCTCTGTTTGGCAGATGAAGCCTTCCCTTGATCCCGAAGTTCATCGAGCTACAAAAAGGAATCATTTGGCAAAAATTAGAAAAAAAATTCTACCTGAAACACCCCTCCACAACCTCAGATGAGACTGTGCGAAATTAAATTTTGAAAAGGTAACCTATGCCGAAATTCCCAAGTACTCCCTTTGGCGAATAATTATTTTGTTCCATAAGAAAAGGAAAGATCACTCTGGTCATAGCAGAATTTCCCTATGTAGTTAGAAACCAACTGGAAATATTGCCTAGGAAAAGAGCCTTAAAAGTGGGAGAAAGAGTGGGAAGAAAGCCTTAAAAGTGGGAGGAAAAATAGGAGAAATAGTACACTAATATCCCAGGGACTGCAGTTTTGCTACTTTTTAAATTTTGTGTATGCTTAATTTCAGTCTCTCCTCCACCAACTCTTCCAACATCAGTAGAATTCTCAGAAAAGAAAATAAAGCATTCCATAAAGTATATTTATGAAATGAATGCATGAACTCAAGCATCTAGATGCAGTAAAATTCTCTACTTTGGATTCCCTCTCTAATAAAAACGATCATGAAAATATAAACAAGAACTGTGGCCCCTTGCTGTGCAATTTGACAAACAAGTTTCAATATTTCACTATAGTGATCACCACCATAAAAAGTGGTGAAATATTTAAACACATGCACAGTGATTACCTCTGTCAGATTATCACTGGCAAATCTTAAAGAAGAAATGAGACTGCAGGCCTTCAAAGATGAAAGATTTGGGGGAGGTAAGAATGGGGAAGGCTTTTTTGACCATGTCAAGAAGTTTATATCAGACACTCAGGTTCCCTAAAACTAGCCATAAAATGGTCAAAATCTGAGTCTGCACTATGAACTCTTTTTTTCTATTCTCTTGCACAGTACCTTTGGCAACAGGCAGGCACCTTTATCAGCAGCATGGCAACATTCTGCAAAGGCAGCTTTATACTTTTGAGCAAAGAAAAGGAGTTCTGGGGCATAGAAGTAAGGATGTCTTCTGGCAACTTCATATAAGTATCTAAATTTTGAAAAAGAAAAGCAGTCACTTTTCTACAGCAGACAGTATTACAGAAACAATTGTAATCAACATTCTTTCCAGAACTTCCAAAACCCAAAGATATCTAATTAACCAATTAAGCTTAATTTACACATGATGCTCTTGTCTTTGTAATTCTTTAAGTCCGTGAAAAAAGGGTTAAGTTTTGTGTGTGTGTGTGTGTGTGTGTGTGTGTGTGTGTGTGTGTGTGTGTCTGCATACATGGTTAAATTTTGGAAATATAATGTTGCTGACTAAAATCAAATCAATTATAATAACTTTATATACATATCTTCATAATATATTAAAATGCCAATCTCGAACTTTTCAGACAGATCGTATCCTGTTTCAATAAACTCCAAAATATCTTTGATTTTATTTTTTGTTATGTAGAAGTTTGTGATATCAAATACTGCTTCTTTAAAAACTTGTCATAATAAAACTTCCAAGTCTTAATGTTGAAAATGTTTTTGTTATGGTAGTTTTTATAGTGAGTGTTGGCCTATGGAGTTACTCCATATTTTTTAATTTTGAAGTATAAACACCTGATCACTTACTTTTTCAAAAATGTATCTTCATGTTCCTGAAAAGCAGTGCACATCACATCCACCTCTGGTCTGACCAATGGAGGGAGGTTTGGCTTGTCATCTTTGTGTTGCAGGAAGCATTCATTTCTCTCAGGTTCTTGTTTTGCACAGCAGTCAGCCATGTCACCATAGGTTTCACGAAGAGTTGCAACTGTGCATAATTTGTCTCCAAAAAGAGTATGCTAAGTGGAAGAAAGCAGGTTTAAATTGCTTGGCAATTGAAACTATACTATAAACCTTTTTTCTTTATAGCCAAAGAACAATAGAAAGAATTTAATACAGTGGTAAAGCTTGGCCAGGAAATCATGTAAAAATCCACATCGCCTTCCAATTCAGATTTAGAGTTTCCCTTGATTTAATCATCTTTGTATAATTTTTATAAGAATTAACTGTCACACTATAACTTACAGTGAATAAAACAGGGCAAAAAGACAGTCAATAGCTTTAAGAAAAGTTATACGACTCCTATTTCCAAACCTAAAACTAAAGGGTAAGAGCAATCATTGTAACAAAAATCAAGGTAAAATAAGCTTCTAAGTAGTTGGTGAATTCAGCTAGGGGAGAAAAACGTTGAGATAGCTTCTCATTTCATCTGCCTCCTTTTTAAAGGGCCATTTTTTAATGTATGTCGTTGAAAAACTGAGGAATAACACAATCTATCATATCTTAAGTGACTATTAAGATATAAACATTTTTCTATATTTTCTATTACCTGAAATCACTTTTTATTAAATGAATCCTTTCCTTGTCTCTAATTTTTATTATGAAAGTAATTGTAATCCTAGGGAAAATATATTACTGTAGACAGAATTTACTAATATTTTAAAAAATGTATTTTTAAGAATTAATATGTAGAGCCATAGTATTGTGTAAAGTTAAAGCCCTGACTTTGCTGTGAGGGAGAGGTAATAACAAGAAGGGGAAAGGCTCCCCTTCCTGTGTTGCCAGAAGCATTCATTTCTCTCAGGTTCTTGTTTTGCACAGCAGTCAGCCATGTCACCATAGGTTTCACAAAGAGTTGCAACTGTGCATAATTTATCTCCAAAAAGGGTATGCTTAGTGGAAGAAAGCAGGTTTCTTCCACTTAGTTGTTAGAGAAAGATAAACCTGTCCTTGTTTTGAAGATTGATCTGGAAATACTAAAAGTTTAAAGTTCTTCGAAATGACTAAGTACTCTGTTTTTGTACAGTATGTAAAAACACAAAGATATCTAAAATGAGGACCAGATAGCTGTACTATTATTCCACCCAGGTAACAAAATTAGCACAGAAATCAATTGGTGTTTTCTGATGATAAAAACCATGCTATCATCTCTAAAAGGTAGTAGCTCTCCTATGTTCATTGCAACACTATTCATGATAGCCAAGATGCAGAAAACCAACCTAATGTCAATCAACAAATGAATGGATAAAGAAAATGTGGTATACACATGCACTGGAACATTATTCATCCTTGAAAAGAAGGAAATTCTGCAATAGGCAACAACATGGTTGGCCCCTGAATGCTTTATGCTAAGGGAAATAAGCCAGTCACTGGGGTCTGTCGGGGGGAACTAGGGAGGGACAGCGGGGGGTGAGGAGTTGGGGAGGGATAACTCGGGGAGAAATGCCAAATATAGGTGATGGGGAGGAAGGCAGCAAACCACACTGCCATGTGTGTACCTATGCAACAATTTTACATGTTCTTCACATGTACCCCAAAACCTAAAATGCAATAAAATATATTTTAAAAAGAAAAGAAAAAATAAACAGGACATGATACCACTTATATGAGGTACTTAAAATAATCAAACTCATAGAATCATAGAGTATAATGATGGTTTCCAGTGTCTGGGGGAGGAGAAAATGGGGGTTACTAATCAATGGGCACAAAGTTTTAATAAAGCAAGATGAGTAAGCTATACAACAATGTACCCATAGTCAACAATAATGAATTGTACACTTAAAAATGTAAAAGGGTAGGTCTCATGTTAAAGGTTCTTACCATAACAAAATAAGACAAATAAATAAATAAATGCTATCACATCACTATTAGCCTCTGTGAAAAGAAATCAAACCTCAAATTTTAAAAACAGTGTGTTACTTTTGAGTGTTGCTGACAACTTGAGTGATTTAATAATAATTGAGAAAACTAAAAAAAAAATCCTTTGAAATGCTTGGGATTACTTCAAAGAGAAGAAAGAATCTCCAAAATTAGAATGTACTTACAAGTGATTTGTCACAATTTTCAGCTGACTCATCAGCAACACATGTTTTTGCAAATTCAGTTACTTCATTCACTAATTTTACGTGTTCTTCAAATGGGCATTGCTGAAGATACTGAGAAAAGGCAACCAGCACCCTGAAACAAAGGACATAAAAAAATGTAGTATAATAAAACTTCAATATATAATTGGTTGGTATGCTAGAGAACAAATCACGTATGGTTATATATTCTATCTTTTATACATCTTCTTCACCATTATCCAGAAAGCCTATTCATATCAGGTATTATCTGAGGCCCAGATAGGCATATGTGGCTTCTTAGGCAAAGAGGATAGTATTTCCCCAATGTTTATATGCATGTGTGTGTCAGTAGATGCACACAGGGATCACGCAAGCATACTGTATACCAAATAGATCTAATTGTCAAGACTAGGCATTTTAAAAGTCCTTTGAGTTACTTAGAAACAAATCTCACACACTCTTTTTTTCTTTTTTGAGACAGAGTCTCACTCTGTCACCCAGGCTGGAGTGCAGTGGCACAATCGTGGCTCACTGTAGCTTTGACTTCTCAGATCCAAGTAAAGTGATCCTCCTACCTCATCTTCCCAAGTAGCTAGGACTACAGGCATGTGCCACCATGCCTGGCTAATTTTATTTATTTATTATTTTTTTTTGAGAGACTTGTCCAGGCTGCTCTCAAACTCTTGGGCTCAAGCCTTCCAAAGTGCTGTGATTACAGGTGTGAGCCACCACATATGATCCCCATACACCTCTATAATTAGTCTGTAGGATTACATTGACTTTTAAAAAACAATTTTCTCATTTTTTTACTAGATTAAAAAACATTTAAATAATCCCAATTAACCACAGGAGTGTTTCCTATGTAAAGGGGATTTAGTGAGTGAGCCACCAAAGGAAACCTGTATTAAAGTCCTTTCCACCAACCACCTTGTGTATGAGTTCCAGAGCTGTACTGTCCAGTACAGTAGCCATTAGCTACATGTCACTATATACATTCAAATTAACTACAATTAAATACAAGTTAAGGTTTTGTTTCTCAGTTGCACTTGTCATATTTGAAGTACTCAATAGCCATGTGACCAGTGACTACTATATTGGATAGCCCAAATACAGAATATCTTCCTCAATACAGAAAAACTCTATTAGACAGCAGTGTTTTAGAATCTGGACCCTGATGACAAGGAAATATAAGCATTTTAGAATAATAAATAACACTATCAGAAACATTAAATTTGATTCATCAACATTTTAACTTACAGGGCTTTGAAATTATCTTCTCCCAAATCTTTAAACCGATGAGCAACCTCACTCTTGTCTGGGCAGAGAGAGAGAAAAAAGAGTTGTGAAATACTGAGAAAAACAAGTAATAATGTTACTTTTTGTATTTCTTTCCATTTGACTTAGATTATGCATTTACTTCAAAATATTGGGCTCTGATTCCTACAGAAAAACTCGGGATGATGGTGAATTATTGCTCCTGCCTTTAAAAAAAAGAATAATTCAATTACCAAGAATATTGTTTTTTAAATTATTAAATATTTATAGCTTTATATTCAGACTTAGATATCATCTAGCACTCTTGGTGTCTATTAACAACTACGGAGAAGACAGGCTGAAATGAAAGTAAATATAAATACAAGTTCTATTTATGAGATCAACAGCACAGGTTTTGTGATTTTTAAATAAAGCATAGTGCAATGAATAGGTCTTTGGGATAGTTATGAATTCAATCTTCAACTCTATTCTGTGAAGTTTAAGTCATTCTGTCTAAGTCACTCTGCACCTTCCTACATATGCAAAAGAAAATTAGCCACTAAATAATTCTGACCCTTTTTTTTCTTTTACCTAGGATGTTTGAAATTTATTAATAGTATAACCTTGTAAGACTTCACAAATACAAAATGTCATCCCATTTTAGAAATAAATGCCAAAAGAATTCTTTAAAAATGCAGTTTACTAAAACTTTATGTTACTAGGAAAATAGAATAAAAGTTGACCAATAGAGAAATGAAATTCTTACGTGCATCTCGACGAAACACACCCCTGGAATAAGCCGAGCTAAAGAGAAAGAGGAGGGAAATAAAGGTTACCCACTTCATTGTGCCAAAGGCTCGTGGGGTTGACAGAAGAGAAAAGCTAGGACAAATGGAGAGAAATTAGCACTAATATACTTCTTTAACCAATAATTGTAGATTATTAACTAGACTCATCTTTGTATTTCATTGGCTCCCAACCGATTACAAAATTCATAATATTCTTGCCAAAAAATTGTTTGACTAAATCCCTTGTGTGTATTTACCTTCTGGAACTGTTTTCTCCACAAGACCTTGTCAATGTATTAAAGTTGTGTAAAACATCTTATCAAATTTTACATAAGAGTTTAAACAATTTGTTTTATTCACTACCATGCTCTTTAACTGCAATTTCCCATTTGAACATTTTAATTCTTGGTGTTTGCAATTTAGTTCTCAATGTTTAGTAATTGGTAACCAAACTAAATACTTGCTTGGAAATAAGACATACTGAAAGAGTTAAGTCCCAGATTGTATCTATTGCTAATTCCAGGTCTGCTTTTATCCTTAGATAATAAAAATTTACACACAGGTGCTCATGCATGCACACACACATACACATACATACGTATTTTAGGGCTTATGTGTCTTATTCACTGTTCTGAAGCCATCCTGTCTGAAAAAGTTGATGTGCCTTAGAGGCAAACTAAGAGAAAGGCATAGGAACAATAACAAGTAAAACAGAACTTAGAAATTCCATGTTCCTATCCCTGCTGTGGCCCACATGTGATTCAGGCCCTGAGATAGGATATTTAGATTCAGTGTGAGTATGTCTCATGAGTTCTTCAGTTAAGGAGAGATGGAGAGGAAAATGGACCCAAATGACAGTGATGAGTATCTTTGCCAAATTCCCTGCAGGTTATGAGAATCCTAGACCTTCACTAGGCAGAGGATTCTTTCCATCCCTGTTTCATATTTTCTTCCTTTCTCTCTTTCAATAAGTAGAAAAAACACATGTTCTTTTGTCTTGCTTTAAATTTCAAAATAAATTTAACATTATGTCTAAAAACAAAGCAAAACAAGAATAATTTTATTAATGTTTCATAAATCTTCCTTTCCTAACCACAGTTCTTATCTCTACCTCGGAAAAGCCATCCTTCCTCTGCCATTTTGCTCAGAATATGAAGAACTACTGAGCTCAACCAGTAGGGAAAACAACTTTCTCGGATACTACAGAACAATAATGATACTAAGCCAATTATTTTACTTAATTAAATAACTAAGTCAGTGAAAACTGGCAGTCAAATTTCCCCATGGCACATAGAGGCACAGAGACTAATAAAGCATTATTTTTTCTATTCAGTCTTATAATGAAAGAAAATTTGTTCTACTCAGTCTTACAATGAAAAAAATATTTTCTATAATCTTATACTATTTTACTTCTTCTTCAGGAATGGGTACTAATTAAATAATAAAGCAAAGAAGAGGAGAAAATCAAAGTTAGGTAGATGACAGATAGATACATAGACAGATAGATTTTTTTTTTAATGATTCAAGGGAGTCCTGAAAGGAAATACCAGACTTGTCTTTCTGACTGCAATTGAATAGACACAAAATAAGTCGGCCTACGGAATTATTTCCACTAAAGAAAAACAAGCATATTTTCTAAAGCCAGAAAAATCTACATCTGAAAAGAAAAAAGAAACTATTCTGTCTTTCTAAATTAAGAAAATAAATCTTTTTGGATAAATTATGTCAATGTTTAACTTCCTAGAAATTATTTAGTAGAAGTCAGTAACCAACCCTGGGTTTTTCCTTATAGGAGTCCCTGGGAAAGGCCTATGCAAAGCTAAAATCCTTACTATTGAGTGTAATTGTTACTTCACAAACTCAGATCTTTGTCACCCACACATAAACTTTGCGCAAAATTTTTCATTTAACAAATGAAAAGAAAAATATTAGTCCATTTAGTTTTCACTGCAATATTATATTGTAATATATTGTTAAACACAAAAAAAACTTTAAAAAAAAATCTCAAATTCATTATGACTGAATAGAAACTTTGAATCAATTTTCCTCTATCTAATGAAGATCCCTAGTTTTGAAACAAAATAGATGAAACCCAGAAGAATCTTGTCTTACAGTACCAATAAAGCATTTTGCCTATGTGTATCCTACTAAAAGATTAACGGATAGTTTAGAAGTTAAAAGATTTAATTCTCGATGATATCTGCATACTTAAAATTAATGTTT